>JASAMX010034913.1:0-71803 GCA_030248175.1 Microlaimidae sp. YZB2_3 | reverse complement strand
ATAGAATAGAATTTTTTTTCCAGCAAGATACAATAGAAACAATAAAATTTAAATCATTGTGTTACCAAAAAAAAACAAACAATAAATAGAATAGTGTTAATGAAACCCAGTTGAGTTACAATAACAAAAAAAAGAAAATATATAACATTTAAATATTATTACACATAATATCACAAAAAAAGTCCCGGCTCTCTAGAAAAAAAAATGACTAAAAGCTTTAAATTTAAAGCTCTTTTCATAGTCATTTGGCGTTCTAATAGAAGTTTATTTCTGCTGTAAAGACTTTTTAAAATGACACAATGAAGTAGAGCTAACTTGAGCTTCACTAAGCAAGTTCCATTTATTTGTGACTCTATTAAAGAAACTATATTTCTTACAATTTATTCTGCAGTGTTTAACCTTTATTTTTTTTTTGAATGCCCTCTGGTTGGATTTTCATTCAATAGAAAATATTTATCTGGGTATAAGTTTACAAAACCATTTATTATTTTAAATGTTTCAATCAAATCTATCTTATCTCTACGTTCTTCTAAAGTTTCTAAATTGAGAAAGTTTAATCTATAATTATATCCATTATCATACAAATTGCATCTTTTGAAAACTCTTTTGGTAAATGTTCTTTGGACTTTTTCTAAGATGTATTTATCTTTTTTCATGTATGGATTCCAAACAGGACTTGCATACTCTACGCCTGGACGGACAAAACTTTTATAGGCAGTGAGATAATTTTTTATTGATTGTGATTTGAAAGATCTAAAAATTAGATTCATTGTTTTCAAAGCCTTGCTTGCTATTTTCTGACAATGTATTTAGAATTTTAAATTACTGTTTATATATACCCCCAGATCTTTTACTAAATTTGTTTTAGGTAATTTCTTATTATTTAAGTAATAATCCGTTTGATTTTCATTTTTTTCATTATTTATGTGCAGAACTTCACATTTATTTTCTGACAGACTAAGCTGCCAGTCACTAGCCCATTTAGCAATTCTATTTAGATCATCTTGTAATTTGATTGTATTATCACATATCTCTGAATAACTACAGTAGACTTTTGCATCATCAGCAAAAAGCCTTATTTCTGAATTTTGTACACAATTTACAATGTCATTAACAAAAATCAAAAAAAGAAATGGTCCTAAAACAGAACCCTGTTGTACCGAGCTGCTAACTGGGTAGGAATCAGAAATAGTATCATTTATTACTATTTTCATTTCCCTGTTAGTTAAAAATGCTTCTATCCATTTTAAGAGCTTTCCAGAAATTCCATATTTATTTAATTTATACAAAAGCTTTTGATGTGACACCGAATCAAAAGCTTTTGCAAAGTCCAAGTATACCACATCAACAGATTTTTTGTCATTAGCAGCAGTAGTCCATTCGTTATAACAATCAAGGAGTTGAGTAATTGTTGAGCTTTTATCTTTAAAACCATGCTAAAACTGATATAATATGTTTAAAAAAAACGATAGAAAGCTCACTTTTTACTATTTGTTCCATGATTTTACAACATTAACAAGTAAGTGAGATTGGACGATAATTATCTTTTTCACATTTAGCACATTTTTTATAAACTGGTGTAGTAAGGGCAGTTTTCCAATCATGTGGTAGTTCACTACTGTTGAATGATTTTTCAAAAATTATTGAAAGTGGTTCTGCAATGACTTTAGCCAGACGTTTTAAAAATTGTGCAGGTATACCATCAGGAGTAGGTGAGAGTTTGTTTAAAACTTTTTGAGGAATTTTAAAACATCTCTGACAGTAAAATTTATGTTTTCAAGTTTGATATCACTTAAAGGTTCAAAATAGGGGAGATTTTTGTCATCTGTAGTAAAAACAGAGCTGAAATATTCTCCAATTTTTAACTTTTTGCACATCTTCAGTAGCAAAACTTCCATCATTGCACTTTATTGGAGGAATATTATCTTTGGATTTCATTCTTTTGTTAATAAATTTATAAAAATGACCAATATTTTTGGATCTAAGTACTTCTTCTTCTTTATCTGAATTAAGATTTAAGATTTATTTCTAGCAAGTAAAGCATTATTACAGCAAATGAATATATAATGCAACCCAGTTGAGTTACAGAACAGAAAAAAAAAACAAATAAAATAAAATACAATTATCACAAAAAGAACTGGCTCACTAGAAAAAAATTTTTTAACACTTTTTGTATATTTTTTAGAAATTTTTTTGAAATCTTCTTTAAAATTTATGTTATTATATCTAGTTTTCCACATTTGTTTCTTTTTATTTTGGAGTTTATATATGTATTTAGGATAGTGACATTTTTTCTTTGTACTTATTTCATATTTGTTTTTAAAAGGTACATGTAAAACTATATTTTTTGTAATTATTTTAATAAATTTATCCCAGTATTCTTGGACTTTACTTAATTGTTTAAAGTTATGATCCCAGTTTTGAGATGAAAGAAACAAAGCAATACTTTGATAATCAGCATTTTTAAAATCAGGTACCAAAAGGTTTGATATGTGATGGCGATGTTCATCATACAAGCATAAATTAATTTCACAGCAGATTACAGCATGATCTGAGTTTCCAAAGTTAGGAGCAAGCTTTACTTTATTGAAAATCTCAGGGTCGTTTGTAAGTACTATATCCAAAAAATTTTTACAACGAGAAGGTTCAGGAACAATTTGAGAAAGCCCTAGTGTCATAAACGTTGTAAAGTATTTAGTTACGTTTTGAGAGTTGCTTAGCAATGTGTCAGAATCATACCTAATACCTGGTAGGTTCAAGTCGCCTACTAGTACGGATGTATCTGTGTGATTATTTATATAAACCTTTAAAACATCTAACATTAGTAAGTCTTCCTCAGTATTTATATTAGGAGGTCTGTAAATATTAATTAAACGAATTTTGTTACTTTGAATAATAAGATCAACTATGATTGTTTCTAAATTTAAATATTTTTCATTGACTGTGACTTCACTGTATTTTATTTTAGTGTTAATAAGAAGTAGGACAACCCCACCTTTTCCCTCAGGCCTATCTTTCCTCACAACATTGTAACCATAATTCTTAATTATTAGTTGATTTGGAATGGATTCATTTAGCAAGGTCTCCTGAACAAATATTACATCAGGTGAACCATAATTTATATCAGCACCTGAAAGCAAAAGCTCAAATTCATCAAGACAGTTTAAAAGAAATCTTGAATTTAATGTTATAAATTTAAGAAAATTTGATTTTTTATTATGCAATTTACTTGCTTTTGAATTTACTAAAGGGCAACTGGGTTGCGTTCTTTCCTACTTAGAAATTTTCTCTGAGCTTTTGATTTCCAAAATGCACTGTTTAACTTGATCAAATAAATAGGGCTCTCCAGAGTCAGTGTATCTTACAAATACTTTCTGATCTTCACTGCGCAGTTCTTTAGCTTTGGTCAAGAGCACGATCTGATCCTTGCGCTGGTCACTACTGAGAGATGGTCTTACGTAGACGTGCTTGTAAGATTCGGTTTTTCCCAGCTTACCATTTGATCTAACAAACCGGTTTTGCATGCTGTTGTTAAGAAACCAAATTTTCATCAGCCTAGGTCTGCTGGTATCAGATTTTCCAATGCGGAAGCAATCAATAACACCGGGATTACTGCCATCCTCAGGGCTACTGATTGCTTCCTCCACCAGTTTCTTTGCTTTTTCCATTTCTTCTTGTTTGTTCTTTGATTCTTCTAAGCCGGCAACTACTGCAATTGTGGAGTGTTCTCGCTGTATTTCCACTTTTTTCATTTGCTCTTCCATCCATGGTATTAGATCTTGAATAACTCGGGAGCAGATTTTTGCAATAGTGGCTTCATCAATATTGCCTGAAGATTTTATGCCAGCTTCCAGCTTTTCAACACGGCTCAGTAAGTCATCACGTTCAGCTTCCAGTTCAGACACTCTGGCTTGTAATTGGTCATTTTCCGCATTGATAGAATACTTTCAGGTATGGTGTGTCATTTTTTTGGTTTAATTTAACGTAAGTGAGTAAAAACCTTATGTGGAAATGTGGAGATTTAACGTAAGTGGGTAAAAACCCACTTACGTTAAACGGATTAAACTTCAATATTTCTTAAAAAGTAAAAAAACTTCCGCAAGCTTGCACGCTGGTTTTGCTCACCCATTTTCTGATCAGACGCTTTACTTTACGCACTTCTGTGTACTTTTAATAAGTCTAAAAATAGCGAGGTTGGAAAACCTTGCCAATGTGAAACAAGGAAAAAGCGTGAGAAAATCGGCGAGCTAAAGCCAGCAGGAAAGTCGGCAGAAAGCTCGTTAAATTTCCAACGCTGAGGGCGGAGTAAAGTGAAGTCCACCTTCTTAGCCCCCTAATTTTGAAGACCCACTCCTAAAAATAGAGCTTCTCTTCCCAAATTTTCAATTTTTTTTACTCCTGACCCCCCTATACGTATACCAAAATTTGATTTGACCGATTCAAAAAAAATTACAAATTGCAAAACATCTTTATAGCATAAATCGAACACGTAGATCTCATTTTCATAGTTATTTTTCAGATTTGGGCTTATGAAAAAAAGTTATGAGCCAATTTGTACCCGAAAATTGCCCTTTTTTAGCATCTAAAATTTATGTTACTAAGAAATTTTTTTATTAAGCCTTTAATCAAATAAACAAATTAATAATATTTTTTTCGTATTACCAAGTGTCTGGCAATTACAAATATACTTTTATTTTTTTCATGATAACTACCAATTTTTTTTTTTTTTTTTTTTAAAGCTGAAGCGGGCCGGCCATGGATATTCCATATTACCGCCTACCACCCTATATCAGCACTGTTGTTGATGTAGAATGTTAGTCAAAGCCCCACCCCCATCGGAGGATTTTAGGGATTAGATGTGAGGTTATGTTTAATAATACAGAGAGAACAATAAAAATAATAAAATTAAAAAATAAAATTAAAAAAAAGGGTATAATAAAAGGACTATAAGCAAAAGTAAGAAGAGTCGGGAGTTGATCATGATGATGGCTGAAAGTAGGTAACATTTTGATGTTGATGGTGGTTCTTGCTGGAAGTTTTGGTTTGTCCCTTTTTGTTGTTTTTGTTGTTTTTTTTTTTGATTTCTTTGCCTGGTGATAGTATTGCCATCTGGTCCTGGTATTTCTCCTATAATAGAAAAACAAAATTAGTATATAGTTTACCAAATGTAACAGCGTAATTTATTTTACAATAGTGTATGTAAAGATAAACTTACTCCTCCGCCATCTGGTCCTGGTATTTCTCCTATAATAGAAAAACAAAATTAGTATATAGTTTACCAAATGTAACAGCGTAATTTATTTTACAATAGTGTATGTAAAGATAAACTTACTCCTCCGCCATCTGGTCCTGGTATTTCTCCTATAATAGAAAAACAAAATTAGTATATAGTTTACCAAATGTAACAGCGTAATTTATTTTACCTATCTTACCTATCTCACATCTATTCCCTAGGCCTACTTTTGGTCGGTTTGTCTTACCGTGGGAGGAAGGCTTATCTTTTGGTTGCACAATAGTGTATGTAAAGATAAACTTACTCCTCCGGTTGTGGGCTAGGCCGCAATGGCCACACGGTAAGGACCTCAGCCCCCTCAGCGCGGCAAGCCGCTACGCCACAACACGCAGCGTGGCAATTACCTCACTAAGGTGGCAATGGCGGTTTTGGTGAACCAAATCAACCACGACCTCCAGAGTGGCGTAATCCCCATTGTAGGTTATAATAGTAACCGTTCAAATACCCTCCAATTTTTAGATGTAAAAAAATTAAAATCCGGGAATAAAGCGAGGGGGGCATTTTCAAACCGTGCACAGGTCTGCACCTATGGTTGGTTATCTATAACTTTGGAGAAAATCACTATTGTTTATGTTTTTTATATGTTAATTTAGGCACATCGGAGAGTATTGGGCCTTTTGGTTGTTGGATACATTGGCGAAAGTGCTTGTCAGGAGGATGAGGAGCTAAAAACGATTAAAAAGTTTTATTCAGACATTAAAAGTCAACATAAAAACACCTTGCTTGATTCTCGGTGAGTGTGAGTTTCACTTATTTTTTGGGGTATTTTCTAAAATGTTCAGATCAAAAAAATTGCTCGTTCGCTTTCAAAATGCTTTCGTCACCATATAATAATTCTAATGATTATCATAATACAAATGAGTTTAAAAAAAGAATAAAAGAACCGGAAACAAAAAAACTATCAGTTTTTAATTTACAAAAATCTATAAAAACAATTAACGTTTGTGAATGTAAGAATGAATAGATGCTATTCAGACCTGTGCACTGCCCCCCGGGGTTTTATTGGGGCTGGGGGGCAATTCCAAAACGAAGGGCACGGGGAGAAACTTTTTTTAAACGAAGAGAAGGGCAAGCAGCGGAGAAAGAAAAAAAGAAGGGAAAATAGAAAAAAAGGAACAAAAAAGCGAAAATAAGGTAAAAATAGGTTTAAAATAGCTTTAAAACCCATTGAAATGGGCCAAAAACTGCAAAAAAATTTCGCGATGATGGCGTCATTATAAGTCAAAAATGGCGCCATAATTTTAGGGTACTTTTTCATTTTTTGGCGGGGGGGGGGAGGGCAAATCCTCCAATAAAGCGGGGGGAGGCATTTCCAGATCGTGCACAGGTCTGGCTATTATTTTTTGCATAGATGTGTGTTATTTGGAGCAAGCGGATTAAACCATGAATCCAAAACAGAGCAAGAAAAGAGCGGAAAACAGGAAATTTTAAGTTATCCTTCCATGGAAGACAGAGAAGATTTAGAAAATGATCTCAGAGACTACTTAAAAGCGATATTCTGGGTGTTAGAAGGTGAATAATTATTATTTGCAAAATTATTTCTATAGGAAACACTTCTTATAATTGTTTTTAATGACTTTAAATTGTATTCTTTATTGTTTATGTGTTGGTGGAATTGACTAATTTATTAACATTTGTGACGAGAATTAATTATGCCCAGGGCCGTAGCCAGGATTTCAATTGAGGGGGGGATTTTTCGGAAGGTGCTTTATAAGGGCCCACAAGGAGGGTCTGGGGGGCAGGAGACCCCAAAAATGGGGGTTCTGGGGGGCGGGAGCCATAGATGAACACGGTCAAAAAGCCAGAGGGGGCTGTTTACCCCGGGTAAATGACATTTCAAAATCTAGGAGGGGGGTCCTTGGGGGGGGGGTCGAGTCGAACCCCCCTAGCTTTCTAGGGGGTCTACCCAGGGTGGAAGATTTTGAAACCTAGAGGGGGGTCAGGTGGGGTCCAATTTCCAAAGCAAAATACTTTTAAACCATTAAAGGTTTAATAATAGTTTTTTTATAAGATAATACCACTTTTTATTGAATAAAAAGCGATATTCAGGTCTAAAAAGCGTGTAAAAACATAAATTTGTGTAAAAAAATTCTCGTTTTTGTATAAAAAAAGTACTTAAAATTTTCTCAAGAGGGGAGGGGGGGGGGTCAGGTTACAAAATCTAGAGGGGGTCAGGCATAGATGTTTTTGGGGGGAAACAGAGGGGTGCACCCCCCCCCCCCTAGAGCCAAAATTTTCGGACCCCCCCCCCCCTGGAAAAAATCCAGGGGGGCCCCCCCCCCCCCCCAAGCTCGAGAGCGGTCCGACCCTACCCCCCCCCCTGGAAGGCTGGACCCCCCTCCCCCCCCCCCCTCCCCGACCAATTTGGAAGTATATTTTTTTATTTACTGTCAAAAACACAGGTTTTTAGTTAAAAACAGTGTTTAAATACAATTTTTTGGCCTAAATAGGCTGTTTTAATACATAAAATTCAATATTAGACCTAAAAACACTTAAATTTTTGAGTTTAAAAAATTTTGCTGAAAAATTGGACCCCCCTGACCCCCCCCCTAAATTTGAAATCTCGCACCCCGGGGTCGACCCCCCCTAAAAAGCCAGGGGGGTCCCGGACCCCCCTGGACCCCCCCCCCCTAAAAATTTTGGCCTTCCACCCGGGGGTGGACCCCCCCCCCCCTAGCCGGACCCCGACCAAAAACATCTATGGGGTCAGGCGTAAAAAATTCGAAAATTGGGGGGTGGGGAGGGCCCCCCTGGATTTTTTTCTAGGGGGGGGGGGCAAAATTTTGAGGCTAGAAGGGGTGGACCCCACCCTAACCCCCCTTGTTCATCTATGGCGGGAGCCCCCCATCGAGGTCAAGGGGCGGAGCCCTTTGTAAGGGGGGTCCGGGTGGCAGAATGCCCCCCGGGGTAGCAAATTTTTTAATTTTAAGCTTTTAAAAGGCACCAGGAAACCTAAATTTAAATACTGAATCTTTATTTATTTTTTGCTGTTTTTTTAAATAAATACAATAAAATAAAATAGTTTTAGGTATTTTATTACAAACGTTTTCTAAAAATAAAACACAAAACAAAAATACAATATTTTTAAACTCACTGCACTAATGTTTTGAATTATAAATAATAAAAAAAAAAAAAAAAAAAAACCAAAGGGGAGACCCGTATAAAATTTTTTGCCTACCAAGAATTTGAGGGGGGGATTAATCCCCCCATGGCTACGGCCCTGATGCCGTTATATTAGTGCCGTCATAGTGAGTGCCGTCATATTCCGAGCTCAAGTGCCGGCTCCACGTAATAATACCAGCAGCATAAAAATTCTTTCGACATTTGACTTTCTTACAAATAACATTCTAGCAAAAATACCATCGGGTAATTTGACAATCTGACTAATTGACCTTCGGGCTTATTTTTCCTGAACCTAAGCAAAACCTAAAAATCAAGCTAAATTGATCCGATGGTCAATTAGTCCGAATGTGAAATTACCCGATGGTATTTTTACCAGAATGTCATTTGTCGAAAGTTTTTTTACCGAAGGTATTTTTACGCAGGAATAAATACTGGGAACGCGACTGCCGTCATATGTCATGGACCACTATAAGCTTAAATAGGACAGAATTAAAGAGAATTGAATGATTTATTCACAAATTAAATTCATAAAATACAAAAAATAACTACAAAACGTAATAATTTGAAATCTATGTTATATTTTAAAATTACAAAAATATGTAATTATAACATGAAATCATATAATTTCGTTTGTATATTCATAATTATTGCAATATGATTTTATGATTTTTTTAATTTTGGGTTTAATGAAATGGAAAAAATGGAAACTTTCGTTTTAACATTACGACTTTCACGATCTGTTGTCCTTTGCGAGTAGCCCGGGTTTCCATCAACCCTGGTTTGGTCCGTCCGGCACGTTTCTCGCCTTGCTCACCCCCTCTTCCCACTCCCGGAGGTGCTCAGCAACTGCTGCAGGGTTCGCCCAAAGATTCTCTGGTCCCAAGGTCGTATTAATGTTTATACATGTGAAAAGATGTTGTGTTGTGTGTATTTCTGTTTTGCATAAGGGGCAGTTTGGTGATGTGTTTTGTGTGGGATTGATTTTGTGTAGGTAGGAGTAGAGGAAAGGAGGTTTCCCCGCCCTGAGTTGGGCGAGGGTTCTCCTGACCCCGCGAGGAAGATTTTATTCCTCGTTGCTTATTGCTGGTGATTTGTTTGAAGTATTGGATTTATTGGAGTGTTGTTGATGTGGTTTGTGACTGTGTTTTTGTGGATTTGTTGTTTTAGTGCTTTGTACAGACGTGTGCACTGCCCCCCCCCCCCCCGGGGGTTAAAACGAACGGGGGGCAATTCCAAAATGGGGGGAACACGGGGGGGGGCAACTTTTTTGAAACGGGGGGGGGCAATAAAACGGGGGGGGCGAGCAGGGGGGAAAGAAAAGAAAAAGAAAGGAAAAGGGAAAAAAGGGACAAAAAAAGCGGAAATAAGGTAAAAATAGGTCTAAAATGGCTTAAAATACATTGAAATAGGCTAAAAACTGCAAAAAAAATCGCGATGATGGCGTCATCATAGGTCAAAAATGGCGTCATATTTTTAGGGTACTTTTTCATTTTTTGGCGGGGGCAGGGGCAATAAAACGGGGGGGGGCATTTTCAGACCGTGCACAGGTCTGTTTGTAGGTTTTGTTGTGAGCTTGGGGTCGAACGTGAGCCCCAAGATTTTTAGGTTTTTGGTTGTAATGAGTGTTGTGATGTTTATTTGTAGTGATAATTGTGTGTTTTACCCTGCGGGGTCTGGTGTGAATAGTGTGGATGTTGTTTTGCTTGCATTTAATGTGAGTTGGTTGTTGTCTGTCCAGACCTGTGCACGGTCTGGAAATGCCCCCACCCACTTTATTGAAAGATTTGCCCCCCGTCCCGTTTTAATGCACCCCCCCGCCAAAAAATAAAAAAAATACCCTAAAACTATGACGCCATTTTTGACCTATGATGACGCCATCATCACAAATTTTTTGCAGTTTTTAGCCTATTTCAATATATTTTAAGCCATTTTAGATTTTTTTAACCTTATTTTCGCTTTTTTGTCCCTTTTTTCCCTTTTCCTTCTTTTTTTATCTTTTTTTCTCCTTTTTTTCGCTTTTTTGTCTTTTTCCCCTGCGCGCCCCCCGTTTTATTGCCCTTCTCCCGTTTCAAAAAAGTTGCCCCCTTGTGCCCCCCATTTTGGAAATGCCCCCCCCCCCCCGGTGGGGCAATTCCAAAATTTAACCCCGGGGGGGCCGTGCACAGGTCTGATGTATGGAAGTATGATTTTTTCGCAAGTTTTTGCGAGTGCGGATCATAGGTGTCCGACCCCCTGACGGCTAGGGGGAGTTGACCCCGGGGTCAGCCCATTTTTTACCATTTTGTAGGCCCAGGAGGGGGGTCAGCCTGGACCAATTTTAGTTATTGTTATTGGCATATAAATAATTGATCGATTTTTTGGAATAAATATTATAAAACATTACGATAATTAAATAGTTTATTTTTGTTTTTTTTTATTATGAAAACATTTACATTTTTACACATTAAAAAGCTTAGCAATCCAATAAATTATAGAAAACAAAGTTTGATTTTATTTTGCAAACTAATAAAAAAGAAAATCTACTTCGTTTTACAAAATACTTTGTTATCTACTTATCATATGGATAAATTTAGTTAAAAACACTGTCCTTATTGAAAATTTGTTGTTTTTTTTATAAATAATAAATATTCTAATTGAATGTTTGAGAAATAGGTATTTGAGAAACTTTAATGTTTGAGAAAAAATTGTTTATAAACCCTGGAGAATACAACGTTATATATTGTTTTTTGTAGTAATAATCAAATAAATAATTTTAAAAAAACAAAAAAATCAATCGTAAATAAGTGCATTTTAAAGTTAGCGCACGAAATTCGTGCGCGCACGTATTTCCGCGCGCGAATTTTAGTAATTGTATACAGTATTTTGTAAAACAAAGTAGATTTTCTTTTTTATTAGTTAAAATAAAATAACAAATCTATAGAAGTGGATAGGGGGGGGTGGAACAGCTGGGAGGGGGGAGGGTCAAAAACCGCCTTCAGGAGGGGGGTCGGCCTGGACCGGGGTTTTAGGGGGGGAGGGTCCAAAATGGGCGCTAGGGGGGAGGGGTACCCTGGACCGGCCCTTAGGGGGGGCGGTCCGGGCAGTCCAGGCTGGTCGGACACCTATGGTGCGGATATGAGTGAGACGGGCCTGAATGATTGGCTGTTGTTGATGTTTTTGTTTGGTTTTGGAATTGGAATGTAGTTGGAAAGTTTCCAACTGTGCGGTATTGTGTTTGTGTTTATTATGTTAGTGTAGTTTTGTGAGCTATTGTATTGCTTTGTTGCCCAAGTGCTTGAGGTGCTGTATGTTTGTGTTGTCAGGCCCAACTGAGTTGTTTGTTTTGCTTTGTTGTATGGCTGTGATTGTTTGTTGCACTGTTAGTGTGATGGGTGTGTGTTTTAGTTGTTTAATTGCGCGTGTGATTTTGCGGTATGTTTTGTTTGTTTTGTGGGTTGTGGATTGTGTAAACTGTTTGTTGAAATGTTTTGCTATGCTGTATGCCTAGATGAAAAAGGGGGGGGTAGGGTGGAGTCCACCCTACCTAGCCTCGGAATTTCGGGACCCCCCCCCTAGAAAAAAAATCCAAGGGGGCCCTCCCCTCCCCCCAAATTTTCGAATTTTTTACCCCTGACCCCCCTCTAGATTTTAAAATCTGACCCCCCTTCCCTCTCGAGAAAATTTTAAGTACTTTTTTTATACTAAATTTTCTTGCAAAAACGTGAATTTTTAACACAAATTCATGTTTTTACACCCTTTTTATACCTAAATATCGCTTTTTATTCAATAAAATGTAGTATTATCCTATAAAAAGAACTATTATTAAAGTTATTATGGTAAAACTGTTTTGCTTTGGACACCGGACCCCACCTGACCCCCCTCTAGATTTCAAAATTTCGCACCCCGGGTCGACCCCCCTAAAAAGCTAGGTGGGGTTCGACCCCCCCCCCTAGGACCCCCCTCCTAGATTTTGAAAAGTCATTTACCCGGGGTAAACACCCCCCCTAGCTTTTTGACCGTGTTCATCTATTTTAGTACAAAAAAAAATTACGGGGGGGGGGGGGGCTTCCGCCCCCCCCCCCCCGAAATTTTTGGGGGGGGGGGCGGATCCCACCCTTAATTTTTGAAAACGTTAAAAAAGCAGGGATAAACGTAGATAAAGCTGTATAATACACTGTTTTTGGCCTAATAACCTATTATTTAATGTTTTTAGCGGTAAAAACATGTTTTCTTAGTTAAAAATTACATAAGCACACATTGGCAGAGCCTGGATTTTACAAAAAAGGAATTTAGAGACGTTAGTTTTAGACCCCTTGGCTAAACCCACATTGTAAACCAAAGCACATAAGCAGCATCTCGGCTCCATGTTTTCTAGGGTACCTACAACCTACCTATATGAAAAAAATCCAAGCCAATGCTATAAGCGGCAGGAAAATTTAGGAGGGGAGAGGTACATAAATCAACCAATATGATTGTTTGTTTTGCTTTCTGTGTAGTACTTATTACTTATAAAAATTATTGTACTAACTTTAAAACAACATTAGCATCAGGCAACATAAATAACGAGATATATATGTATGTATACTATAGAAAGCAGACCTGTGCACTGCCCCCCCAGGGTTAAAACGGGGGGAAGGGCAATTCCAAAACGGGGCAACTTTTTTGAAACGGGGTGGGGGGTGGCAAGCAGGGGAGAAGAAAAAAAGAGAAAAAAGGAGAAAAAAAGAAGGAAAAAGGGACAAAAAAAGCAAAAATAAGGTAAGAATAGGTCTAAAATGGCTTAAAATACACATTGAAATAGGCTTAAAACTGCAAAAAATTCGCGGTGATGGCGTCATCATAGGTCAAAAATGGCGTCATATTTTTAGGGTACTTTTTCATTTTTTGGCGGCGGGGGCAATAAAACGGGGGGGGGCAAATCCTCCAATAAAACGGGGGGGGGCATTTTCAGACCGTGCACAGGTCTGTAGAAAGTGACCCCTGAGCGAAGCGAAGCGGAACAAATTTTTGGTTTTTGGGGGCCCATTGGGGTACTAAAATTATTTTAAAGTTTGGCGCCGAGCGATTAGCGAGGCGCTGGAAAATTTTGAATTGTTAGCCTCTGAAAACCCCCAAATTTTACCATCTGGCGACCATTTCGAGGGGGGGCGGGCGGCCCCCCCCCCCGCCCAACCACTATCCTTATTTTTCCTCCGGTCCGACCGTTTCGGGGGGGGGGCGGCGGCTGCCCCCCCGCCCCCCCTGGCTACGTCCCTGCTGCCGACCCTTTCCTTAAAATTTTAAGGTACCCTTGTCACTTTCCTTAAAAACGATAAAAATGGGTAATTGGGGTTTACTTTAAAATTTTTTTGGTCCTCTCTAAACATCATTGGTGTTCAATAAACATGGTTCAATACTATTTTTTTCCTTATTCTTATTAATCACTTCCCATATGTATGCTTCAGCTTTGTAGTGGGTTGCCTCCTTGTATCTATGTCACACTTGCTATCAAAAAAATATATTCTGTATTTTTAATCTTAGTCTGCACCTCAGCTTTATTTTGTGGTTTCTAATACTACATGGTTCTTGTTTTACTAATATTTTATAAAATGTTCAATGTCAAATACCTGCTATTGTTAGTAAAATATAACAAAGGTATGGCACTGTCAATTATGTACCTGAACAGTTTATAATATATGCTAAAGGTATGGCAGAAACATTTCCATTTCCAATTTAGGAGTCGGGTATACCATACATGGGCAAGTTGGTCCGGAGTGGGAGGGGGGTTAAACCCCAAATTAGGGGGAAGGGGTTAAAATCCGAGAAACGCAAAATACCCATACCTACCGTTTTTTTCTGAACTGCATTTTACCCATATGGTTTTTCGATTTAAAAAAATGCTTCCAAAATGTTTAAACGTGCAAAAATTGGCACAGGTAGTGTAAGGATAAAATCATCAATTAAAAGTATTCGAGCTGTGTCCAATCAAATTAAAAAAAATAATTTTTTAAAACAAAATTAAAAATATTATTATAATTTAATGCTTACACCGCGCTTTTTTAAATTTTAAATAATGTTGAGTTTATTAAAAAACATACGATTTATTTTTTTGTATGTTTGCGGAAGCCTTAACACAGCATTTTTAATTTGCTTATGCTATGTATGGGATTTGTCTTTAAAAAACTATTTTTGCTCCAATTTATTTAAACTTGCTTTTAATTTCGGTAAAATATTGCAAATTATTTCGTTACGTACAGGAAATTTGCCAAAAAAGCACGTTTTTCACTATCTCCTATCTCCAAGTGGAGATAGTGTTAGAACTTTGCTCCAACTCCACTTTCTCCAAATTGAGATAAGGGATAGGAAATAGCAGTGTGAACACACTATCTCTTATCTCCTATCTCTATTTGGAGACAGAAGATAGGAGATAATGAGCCCAGTGTGAATTGGCCTTAAAAGTATTTTTACAGAATCGGAAAATACTTTTATTAATAGAAAAATAAAGGATGGGAAGAAATGCTATTAGAATATAATCTTCAAGCATTTTTTATTAGATAAAACAAAACAAAAATATTGTTGATAAAAAATGTTAAAATATTTTTTATAAATTTTTTAGGAAAGCGCAGGGATTTATCATTTGAAAACCAAGAGAATCCAGTTTGTCCATTGATTCCCGCAGAGGAAAAGTACAGAGTTGGTTTGGAAAGTAAAAACAGCAAGTAACATATATTTTTGTATTAGTGTTCTTCTGTTGTTGTTATTATGCGATCCGTGTATGTAGGTTAGGTTTTTTAAACATGCTTATATCTATGTTTTTTTATATAACTTTAAATGTATTTTCTTATACTTCTAAAGAATCGAGCTATTTGAAAATAGATGTCTGAAGTTCAGAAAGGCTTAAGTTGCCTCTCGGCACACCATCACCATGTAAATAGATAATAATAATAAAAAATTAGGAAAATTAGAAGTGGCATTTTGTCTTTTTTTTTCTTAGGTTTTTTGCTGAAAGGGGGGAGGGGGATGTGTTGTAGAAGAGATAAGACTTGAAAGTAACTATATTCTATCCTGTGACCCTCTATCCTGAAATTTGGGGGTACCCTTGAAAACCCCATCGCATCCTAAATTTTCGGAGTATTAAAAACGTTAAAATGACCTGTTTAGGAGATACTCCTCGCCGAAATTATCGATATACTTCAAAATTTAGGGAGGGTGGGTATAGCCTTCTAAATTCGGGAGGCCGCCCACTTAAGAACCAGTCCTTTAGCGGAGAGTACAGTAAAAGTCGGCCAGGTCTTAATTTAAGCCACCGCTTGTTATTTTTGCCATGTGTAAAATTATGAAATGAACTGCATATGGTTGGATAGATCATAATGTCATCTATTTAGCCATACCAAGTTTATTTAATTACTTTGCGCGTGACAAAAATAACAGCCCGTGGCCGAAATTAAAGCCTGGTCGAATTTAAATCAGTTAGCGTAAAGGATTTGAATTTAGACAGCAGCGGAAAAAGTGTATCGGGCGTCTTCGGAAGCAGGTGGGGGACTATACGATGATGACGGGTTTGCCGCAGTTGGCACTGGAGGCTTACACGGCCGCCATTGACGCCCTCCGCTCCTCTAACGATTGGCTATGGCTAGCCGGTGAGTTTGATTGATTAGTTTTTTGTTATAGGCGCAGTTTGCAACTAGGGCCCGACTGGATATCCGGTCTGGTCCGGTGGGTCCGGTATATCCGGCCATTTTTAGATCCGGTCTGGTCCGGCCAAATATTTTTTTTTAAACCGGATCTTGGCCGGATCTGAGTTTTTTACAGGAATATAGTAACATTACTTAAATATTTTATCTTATTTTGACACTCCTTCCCACCACAAATTTTGACTTATGCTATGCTATTATCCCGCGATAGGATTAATGTTTTCACCCATGATCATAGATTAACAAGGGGGGGTAGGGTGGGGTCCACCCCCCTTGCCTCTAAATTTTGGGCCCCCTCCCGTCTAAAAAAATCCAGGGGGACCCCTCCCCCCCAAATTTTCGAATTTTTTACCCCTGACCCCTCACTAGATTTTAAAATCTGACCCCCCGCCCCCCTCCCCTCTCGAGAAAATTTTAAGTACTTTTTTTATACTAAATTTTCTTGCAAAAACGTCAATTTTTAACACAAATTCATGTTTTTACACCCCTTTTATACCTAAATATCGCTTTTTATTCAATAAATTGTAGTATTATCCTATAAAAAGAACTAAAAGTTATTATGGTTTAAAACTGTTTTGTTTTGGACACCGGACCCCACCTGACCCCCCTCTAGATTTCAAAATTTCGCACCCCGGGTCGACCCCCCTAAAAAGCTAGGGGGGATACGGACCCCCCTGGGACCCCCCTCCTAGAATTCAAAATTCGATTTACCCCGTCGACCCCCTCTAAAAAGCTAATGGGGGTTCGACCCCCCTAGGACCCCCTCCTAGATTTTGAAAAGTCATTTACCCGGGGTAAACACCCCCCACCCCCTCTGGCTTTTTGACCGTGTTCATCTATGCCCATGATGGGTCTTTTTATTTTTGGTTATGTCTTTGATTTTTTTTAATTACAAGTACTTGGTAGTAAATTATGCTTATAAGTTTGCGTTACCTCAGATATAATCATATACTAATAGGCATACATGGGCAAGTTGGTCCGGAGTGGGGGGGGTTAAACCCCAAATTAGGGGGGGGGGGTTAAAATCCAAGAAACGCAAAATACCCATATCGTTTTTTTTTCTGGAGTGCATTTTACCCATATCGTTTTTAGATTTTAAAGGGAAAATAGGTAAAAACCGCTAATTTTAGGTCAAAAAGCCCTTTTTATTGCATTTTTGAGCTTTTTATTGCTTAAAACATTCATTTTGACCTCAAAACTTAAGTTTGAAAGCAATTAGAAGTCAATTTAAAGACATTTTTTTTCTTCAATTTTCCAAAATTGGGGGGGGGGGTTAACTTTTTCTCCCCCCCCACTTCTGAGTGGGGGGGGGGGTTAAACCCCCTTTTCAGAATCTGGGGGGGTTAACCCCCCAACCCCCCGTGCCCATGTATGCTAATAGGTGTTGTTTTTTAAGGTGCCTACGAAGGCTGGGCATGCGCGGGTATCTCTTGCAAGTACAGACAGAAGCGGAAGGGAAGCCTCGTTCGCGTGTCCACTTTCACCAGCGGACAGATGCTCTCTTCTCAAATCGACAAGAAGACGTCTTCTCCTTCCAGCAAGAAAGTGGACTCTGGTATAATATTTATTTACAACTACAATCATTGATCTTGTTGTGTTTTTTTTTTGTTTAAACGTTCGGATTTAACTTTTACCGGGCTTTTGTAGTCAATTTAAAATCGAGTATTTTTCATTTGGTATTTTAGAAAAAAAGATTAATTTAAAAAAGAAAAAAAACCTAAAAAAAATATCTTCACGAATTTTGGTGCTATAATAACACTCGATGATAAGTTAGTTTGGGAAAGAAAGACCAGTGCACTGGTGTACTAAACCTTCCCCCTTCCAGGGGTTTTACGGGGATGGGAAATTTCCAAAAGGAAGATGGCACGAGAACACTTTTTTCAAACCTGTAAACTGCCAAAAAAAATGCAAAAAGAAAGTCAAAAAACGTGAAGGTTAAGTAAAAATAGGCTTAAAGTATATAGCTTAAATTTCCCTTTAATAGTTTGGTTACAAATTGAAAAACTGTTTCGAAAATATGTTAAAAATGCGTATTTCTTTTATTTTTGAAATGGGGGGGGAGGCACGCACAGCCACTAATAAAACGGAAAGGAGCAGCATTGCCAAACCCTGCATAGGTCTACAAAATCGGGCCGAAATTTATGGTTGCATCCCACAAAAATCTTAGTTTTAGCAATTTTACTAATAACTCTCCCAAAATGTAAGAGGTTTTGTGTCGCATGAGGGGCTTTTTCGAGGGCATGGGAAAACCTTTTGCTCCTTATCCTACCGATGTTAAAGTATTGGTAGTGTTACTCTTTGTGTGTTGCTATTATTGCTTATACTCAGGGACGTAACCAGGGGGGCGGCCGGCCGGCCACCTCCCCCGGGAAACGGTCGGACAGGGGTAAAAATAAGGATAGTGGTTGGGCGGAGGGGGCGGCCGTCCCCCCCCCCAAAACGGTCACCAGATAGTAAAATTTGGGGGTTTTCAGAGGCTAAAAATTCAAAATTTTCTAGCACCTCGCTAATTGCTCGGGGCCAAACTATTAAGTAATTTTAGTACCACAATTGACACCCAAAAACCAAAAAAAGTTTCCGCTTCGCTTCGCTCAGCGGTCACTTTTTATAGTATATATACATACATCTTGCTATTTATCTTGCCTAATGCAAATGTTATTTTAAAGTTAGTACAATATTTTTTATAAGTAATATGGGCGCGAAAGAGGAGAGAAAAGGGAAAAGGGACAAAAAAAAGAACTAGAAACTATAATATTTTTTGGGGTAAAAAATTACCTGCAGTAAATAAAGTACTACACAGAAAGCAAAACAAACAATCATATAGGTTAATTTATGTGCCTCCACCCTCCTAAATTTTCCAGCCGCCTATAGCATTGGCTCGGATTTTTTTCATATAGGTAGGTAGGTAGGTAGGTACCCTAAAAACATGGAGTCAATATGCTGCTCATGTGCTTTGGTTTACAATGTGGGTGTAGCCAAGGGGTCTGAAAGATCTCTAAATTCCTTTTTTTGTAAAATTCAGGCTCTGCTAATGTATGCTAATGTAATTTTTAACCAAGAAAACATGTTTTTACCGCTAAAAACATTAGATAATACGTTATTAGGCCAAAAACAATGTATTATACAGCTTAATCTTCGTTCGGCCTTAACTTGTTATTCTTACACGTCAAAAGACATTACCACTAGTAAGTAAGTTTCTAGGTGCTAAAAATCCTGGATGTATTTTAACCCTTTGCAATAATTATATTTTGTTTTAATTGCTATACTTACCTTATAACAAGTTGTTTCGGCGGTTCCTTATAAAATTTTGATTTTTCTTCTGGTGGATCATTGCTATCCGAACTCATGGGAACTGACCGCACAAAATTAGTAAAAAATGCTAAACTTTACCAGATGAAAACCAAGATATTTGTAGAAACTTACAGCCTCAGTAAGACACTGCATCTAGTGGTACAGGTTTCTAGGTTAGTATAATTCCTCGCTCTATTTAGTTGGAGACTTGCAGCCTCAGCAAGATACCACTGCTTCAAAATAGGCTGGTCTCAAGCCCAGATAAAGTAGGTGAGTTGGTCTGGCTGAAACTGCCTTTCCATAAACTTGCTTTCACTGTGAGACAATATGACAGATTTTTCCTGTCATACCTGTCCAATCTTCCCCAATTTTCACATTGTCAACTTTCGGACAATTTTGGCAGTGTCAAGGAGTTCGTCACTGTTAGCTTAGTATTTTCATGGCTTTTCTACATTTGTCACAGCTAGTAAATGTGTAATGCTTTTAACCATAACTTCAATTTCTAAAAACTTTAATCTTAGCTAAAATTATATTTATCTATTTAATAGCTTTTATGTAACAGTTTTAAAAATTTTTATAAATTCTAATTAACTAATTCTGTTCTGTTTCTTCATCCTGGGTCTAGCTGATTAGCTGCTATTTTTGTTTTTATGGTTTTTATTTAATCTTGCTGTATTTGTGGTTATGTTAGGCTATTATTTTTATCTTTGACACTGTCGATGTTGTGCACCCAATAAGAGCACCATGGGTTCTAGGCGGGTGCGGCAGTAGCATCTATCTATGTATCTATCCCTGCTTTTTTAACGTTTTCAAAAATTAAGGGGGGCGAAGCCCCCCCTCTGAAATTTTTTTTGTACTACAATCCGCCCCCCTCCCCCCAAAAAAAATGAAACGCTGGGTACGTCCCTGCTTATACAAGAATTATAAAAGAATAATCTATGTTTTATGTTCAGACGCGCACATGCGGAGTACAGAGGCGGCGGCTCTGAGCAACTTTGTACGTCTTACCGTCAACCCCAACGAAATTTCGGAAAAGTTCCGCCTAGCTCTGGAAAATTACGAGCGCTACTCTTTCGCCGTCCTGGTGGAGTGCGAGTGCGTGTTCAAGGCGGCAACCCTGCGACGATACGAACACGTAAGTAGTGTACTGTAACTTGGGTGGACTGGAGAAAGTTTTAACGAGCATATCTTAGTGACAGAGTGGGATTTACTTTTAAATATGCAGGATTAATCGCTCTTATTATTGATTTTCCCCGGAGCTCCGCCCTTTTTTTGTACTAATTTTACGAATAATAAAAGAATTATGGCATAGATTATTTTGTCAAAACTTTTTTGTTAACTAAAATTTTTTTCAAAACTTATTAAAAACAATAAAAATTGTCCTACAAATACAGATAGAGGCGTTTAAAATGTATTTTAAGCCTAAATGTAAGCTTCAAATCGCTCATTTAAGAGACGGAACTGGAGAGCTCCCTTAGCTTTAAATGTCGAGAGCTCTGGAGCATGATATTAGAGAGTAGAAACATAACTAGCTCTTATAGGAAAAAAAAAGATCACATCTTTACTATGGCAAAATGAGCCAGTGTCATTATAAAATACAGGTGACTGTGACTCATTCTGTAGTTAATTAGGCTGTGTTTAAATTTAATAACAATAAACTAGCACACACATTTTTTTTATACTTGTTGTTCCTTATTTTGTGTGGTAAGACGTATAGTTCTTCATTCCAAAAAAGTTTTTATACAAATTATAAGCAGTCGCAAAAAGTTTCGCCATCCAAATATTATTGCGGTGTTTTGGGTTTCATTCGCCCCCCCCCCCCCGTTTTATTGCCTCCGCGGAGAGAAAATAGACCCCGACACCACGCAAAATGCAGGTTTTAGCCTATTCCTATTTCTATGATATTTTAGGCCTTTTTTTCCTCTTTTTTTGCCTTTTTTGTCTCTTTTGTCCCTTTCTTTCTTTCTTTTTCTTTCTTTCTCCTCCTTTTTTCAATTTTTTTCCTTCCCCCCCGCGTGCCCCCCCCCCGTTTTAAAAAAGTTGCCGCCCCCTGCCCCCCGTTTTGAAATTGACCCCCCCCGTTTAAACCCCGGGGGGCAGTGCACAGGTCTGAAATATTATTGCGGAGGTTTGGTTTGGTGTACGTACAGAATACAGTTTTTAACATTTTTCACTTAGTACGCAACACATTAAATTTAAAAATAATAAAAAAGAGAAGTGCCTCTCAGTTAATTCGTGAATTTAAAAGGGCACTGCACCTGTGTCCTGGAATTTTATTTTTATCTCGTTACAGCTTCAGCGGGTGATAAAACTAATCTGGTTTTACGCCAGAATATTTGTCCCCCCTCAGAATATTTTCCGCAGACGTTTTGTTAACCAGCTAAGTCTGGTGCGCCTATTATTAATTTTTTTAGGGGAAATAACTTTTTAATAAGATCTTCTTTGCGGCTTGGGCAATCTAAGCATTTTAGTTTAATATAAAATAATGCTTTCTATGAATTTCTGTTTTGAAACTCATCATATACGTTTGGGATATTTTAATAACTTAACTGCTAAATAAAACCATAAATTTAACGTAAAAAGGTAAAAGTATGCTAGTTTTAGCAGTACATAGAGATGGAAGCGTTTCTCAGGGAGCACACAGGAAAATATCTGGACGGCAATTTCACTCAATTTCATTCGCACTATAAAGTAAGTTTCATTTATTTTATTAAGTATGTTTTTTTATTATTTATTATCTAAGTTATTTATATTTATGCACTAGTATTGTTACTGAAAAAGTTTATGTCGTGGAATACTTCAAATCACTATAAGAGTTTAAAAATAGATTATATAAAATTGTTGTTCCTATCTTTTAAATTAAACTAATTTTTTTAGCTTTAAAATTAAACTTTAAAACATTATTTTTATATTATGTTGTGTTTAAAAAAACCTAATCAAAAAAGTCGTACTTTTAGGCTTTTATCTGCCAGTGTCTAGCTTCGGTATACAAACGAGTAGGATTTAATCGGAAATCGTCATTTTTCTTGAGATTAGCCGCTCTTTTCAGGTTAAATATTGGAACCAGCGACCAACGGGACGAACAAGATTATAAATCAGTATGATATTTTCATGTTTTACGATGAGAATTAATGTTTTTTAATTCTATTTTTTTATTTTGAAAATTTATTGAATTTCTAAGGTGTTAAATAAATCACTTTTAGCATTTTTAATCATATAAAAATTTCAAAGCTAACATCATGTGAAATTTAGAATATTATTTTAATTTGTTTTTTAATCATTAGAAAACATAATTGTCAAGAAAATATCAATTTGTTTTTCAGAGCAGAAGCAGTTTCCCTTTAGCTAAGGAGACTTAGTTGTTATAAAGACATTTTGAATTTATTGAAATTAGGATTGTGGGGTGAAAGTTAAAATTCCCACTTACCACCTATTTGCTTTTTAGGAAAGATGTCGAGAAGCATCCGATTTAAAAAAAAAACAATTTAATAAATTTTTTGCTTTGCTT
The DNA here is from genome assembly GCA_030248175.1 of Microlaimidae sp. YZB2_3. Taxonomy (NCBI): domain Eukaryota; kingdom Metazoa; phylum Nematoda; class Chromadorea; order Desmodorida; family Microlaimidae; species Microlaimidae sp. YZB2_3. The sequence goes on along the minus strand of JASAMX010034913.1, from coordinate 48,936 downwards.
GCAAGATTGATGTTAAATTTTATTGAATAAATATCATTTAAAAAGTGTGTAAAAGTACTGATTTGCCTTAAAAATTTGCGTTAAAAAAATTTGAGATAACAAAAAGGCGCAAAAAATTTGCGTGAAAAAGAAAAGGAGTCAGTTTGGAAATTCTAGGTGGTGCGTCAGGAAGAAAAAATTGGGATTTCCCGAGGTAATTTTTTTAAAAGGAGTGTCATAATTTATAGGCTAGTCTGGTAGGTAGCCCCATGTCGTTTTTTTTTTTGTTCAAACTATTATTATAAATTAAGGAAATTATTTGATTTAATCAAAATAAATGTTTAGATATACCCATTGCTTTATGCTGCATTAGTAGGATATCGAGTACCTGAAAACATCAAAGATATGTCCTCGGGTAGGTAATATTTCTATTTTTCCTATTCTTTGTAGTTTTTATTGTGCATTTTTGTTGAATTAACGTCACGTTTATGAGTATTATTAAAGTCAAAACTTCTATGCTGTTTTTTCACCAGAAATATTGTTTTAAAGAAACCCACAAACTGCTTAAAAATGCGTAGTAAAACCAATAATCAAAATCAATTTAGATTTTGGCGAACAAAACACCTAGGTTATTAATTCCAATTGAATGAAGATGACCGGGCAGGCTGCCTTGTCGCAGCCGGGAAGGAGATTTAGAGCCTTGTACTCTTTAGTCTTTATTTTTTGTGGGATCAAAATTAGATTGTATTCCGGATCTCAGGGTTATCTATCAATATAATTATTAATTGTGGAAATAGATTTTTTTTAGATATAATTTTTTTTGGTTTGCTTATTAAAAAAAATTTGGGGGTATTTTCACATAACCTAGGGGTGAGTCATAAACTCTTGTTTTTATTAATTAGCAGATTTTTGTGGCTACAAACATACTGCTTATCTGCGCTGAATCTAAATTGACATTTATAGGGGGTGGAAGTGGTTGGACCGCTGTACAAGTGCGCGCTCTTCATGAGGTTTACATCTCGGCCCTGAGAGCTTTGCAAACGGATGCTGCTATCAGGTAAACTCAAAGTTTTTCTCCCATTTTTAGTTTACTAATAGGTATTTGTTTCTTTTTTTATGTAAAGAATGCCCGTTGTGATGATGTTTCAAAAATATGACTCCTGATAAAAAAACAAGTGATATTGAAAAGCTGCTGAGGTGATGGTGGTAAAACATCACATTATCCAATGGGGTATTGAATGTCACATTAATATTTAAAATTCCTGAGTTTAATTGTTTAGCAATAAGCAAAAATGGGAGGTGTTTATTGCAGGCATTTGTACTACTTACTGCAAACTTAGCATTAGCATCAGAAATTCAACTCTCTGCCATAGGTGTTTTTTTTTTGGGGGGGGGGAGGACAAAGGGGTACACGCGTGCACCCCCCCAGAAAAAATCCAGGGCCCTCCCCCTCCCCCCAAAGCTCGAGTTATAATGTGAAGCTAGGGGGTGATGGTGTAACGCAGTACGTCAGTCAGTGAGTTAATCATAAAACACACTAACATTGCTGACTCTACGGAAAATTCAGTAATTATGCAAATGTTTTTTTAAAGCGAAAGACGAAACCCTGGGGTGTCTAATAATGACATCACACTGATTGTAGGTTGATTTATATTAGAAACCGTCTGTTTTAAAACGTGTAGTCAAGACTCGAAATTTTGGGACCCCTCTTAGGGGGTGGGCCCATACATGGGCAAGTTGGTCCGGAGTGGGTGGGGGTTAAACCCCGAATTGGGGGGGGGTTAAAATCCGTGAAACGTAAAATACCCATATCGTTTTTTTTCTAGAGTGTATTTTTTACCCATATAGTTTTTTGATTTTGAAGAAAAATAGGTAAAAAACGCTAATTTTAGGTCAAAAAGCACCTTTTTATTGCATTTTTGAGCTTTTTATTGTTTAAAACATTTATTTTGACCTCAAAATTTAAGTTTCGAGGCAGTTAGAAGTCATTTTAAAGACTTTTTTCTTAATTTTTCCAAAACTTGGTGGGTTAACCTTTTCTCCCCCCGACCCCCCCCCACGTGCCCATGTATGGGTGGGTCCCTCCCCCAAATTTCCGAATTTTTTACCCCTGGCCCTGACCCCCTTCTAAAATTTGAAATCTGACCCCCCCTCGGAAAAATTTTAGGTATTTTTTATACTAAGTTTTCTTCCAAAAACGTGAATTTTTAACGCATATTCATATTTTTACAACCTTTTTATACCAGAATATGGCTTTTTATTTAATAAATTGTAGTATTATCCTATAAAAAGAACACTTATTAAAGTTATTATGATTTCAAACACATTAGGCATAGGTGGGCTTGGGGGGTTGGGTGGTTATATCCCCAAAATCCCGACTGTAGCCGACACCTCCCTAAAATTTGGGGTAGCCCGGACACCACCCCCCCCCTAAAATTTGGGGGGTCCCAGTACTAAAAACGCTAAAAATGGGGTATTTGAGGTATAGCCAAAAAAATTTTTGGGACACCCCCCCCCCCAAATTTCAGGGGTCGGGTATACCCCCAAAAATCCGGTAGGTTGCCCACCTATGACCCCAGGGTTTCGTCTTGTTCTATATCTTAATGTTTATTTTAAGTTTCAATGCAAGGTGTCGATTAGTTTAAAATTATGAGTTTAATTGTTTATTGCAGGCATCTTTGCTACTTGCTGCAAGCTTATCAGGAGAATCTGGAATTCAACTTTCTGGAGCAGTTGAGCAAGGAGCTGCCCAATCTGAACGAGCAGCAGAAGCGACCGCACACGGCCAACGCCCACCTACAACTACCGCACGGGATCCTACTGCCCCCGGTGCCGATGAGCAAATATCCAAGAGCCGTGTATGTCATTATTAGCTACAAAAAGGGGGCATACAAGTGCACGGAAAGGGATTAACCTTCAAATTCCGGCTTTTATTTATATAATTTCGCAAAACACAAGTACCCGAGGCATAATTTAACATGCAATGGTTAGGTATCCTTTTGGTTAAACCTTATGGGTTTTAAAGAAAAAAAGATAGCCCCCCTTTTACAAAATATTTATATTGTTAGTAGTATGTATCGTCGTATCATAAACCATCAGTATTTGTGTGTATGTGCTGTACAGTTACTTGTTTTGACATTATCAGTTCACTTAAACCAAAGTTCTTCTCGTTTTTGCAAACATGAATAGTAATAATTCAAACACAACAAATTGCAATTCTTGTTTTACCTTCTGACCATTGATTTTTCGGTGTTTTTCACGGTTTTACAATGAACATTGTTTTTCACATTTTTTTCAATGACATTTTTCTTTTTACAAAAATGGAGCAGATGTTTTCAGAAGCAACCGCACAGCATAACAAATAATACAAAAAAAATCAGGCTTTAACTCAATTTTCTCTTTCAAAAATAAGAAACGTCCTAAGCATCCTTCCCCTTTCGTAAGGGTCCCCTTTACAAAAGGCGACGCCCGCTAATGGGGGGATGCCCCCCATACACTTCCTGGCACGGGGGGGGGTTGGGGGGAGGGGGTTAACCGCCCCCCCCCACAATTTCTGAAAAGGGAGGTTTAACCCCCCACTCAGAATTGGGAGGGGGAAGAAAAGGTTAACTCCCCCCAATTTTGAAAAAATAAAAAAAAGTCTTTAAAGTGACTTCTAACTGCCCCCAAACTTAAGTTTTGAGCTCAAAATGAGTGTTTTAAGCAATAAAAAGCTCAAAAATGCAATAAAAAGGGCTTTTTGACCTAAAATTAGCGTTTTTTACCTATTTTTCCTTCAAAATCGAAAAATAGAGGAGGGGGGGGTTTTGGGGGGGGGGGGGGGGGGAAAGCAAAAAGGGGGGGGTGGGGGGGGGTTGGGGGGTGTCTCTCGCCGCGGGCGATATGGGTAAAATGCACTCCAGAAAAAAAAAACGATATGGGTATTTTGCGTTTCTCGGATTTTAACCCCCCCCCCTAATTTGGGGTTTAACCCCCCCACTCCGGACCAACTTGCCCATGTATGGTGCCCCCCCTCGCCCACTTCCTGGGCACGCCACTAGGAGAGAGGAAGTATAAAGTCCCACAATTTCCGTTGCCTGAAGAGAGGCGGACTACCCAACAAGTTTAAAAGCCGTTGTGAAGGGGTTTAAAAGGACCATTATCAAACCTATATTATCTCATAATATATGAGTTTTATTAACGTATATTTATTAATATCTAAGGCAAAAGCATAATGCCTTAGCTATGTCTTGAATGGTACAATCTATTAAAAATAAAAAAAAATAATATAAATAATTAATGTACTCTTCACGCAAAGCGGGAAAAATTTCGGGGTATTTTTATGCTTTTAAAACGCATCAGGAATGTTTCTAAATTTATATTTACAGAAAAAAAACTTTTCTCCCAAAATTCAAAAAAACGTAAGGGTCCCCCCTTACAAAAATATCCGGAATTTTGGGGGGGGCGCCCCCTCCCTGGCTACGCCACTGCACAACGGGTGTCTGGGAGGCGAGAAATCCCCAGAAATGGGTGGTTTAGGGGGCGGAAGCCCCCCAGCGGGGTCAAGAGGCAGAGCCCCTTGTCAGGGGGGCAGAATACCCCGCGCGGTGGGAAATTTTTTTTAATTTTAAGCTCTTAAAAGGGAGCAGGAAATCTAAATTTAATACAAAATCCTGACACATCTTCTCTTTTTTTAATAAATACATGCTTTTGGAACGCATCAGAAATGTTTCTGAATTTATATATAAAGAAAAAAGGTTTTCTCCCAAAATTCAAAAAACGTAAAAAATTCCTTTACGAAAAAATCCGGCTTCGCCGGATTTCGAGAAGGGGCGGCCGCCTCCCCCCCGCCCTCCCCCCCCTGGCTACGCCACTGAGTCTAAGTACAGTGTATTGTAAATAAATCTTATTAAACATTTTTAGATCTTTTGAAGTACTTCCGTTACCTGGATGCCTCAAACCTGAAGGAGTGCCAGTTAAAAAGGAAAATCAAATTTTTTTGTACACACCTTTTAAAAAGGCTCAGTCAAATACAGGTTAGATGTTGTAATTTAATTTCTAAATCTCTGAATTTTTTGACCATATTCCCTTGTTTATTAATTTTTTTGCGTTTTTCTTTAATGTTACGTTAAAAATATCAATTCTCGACCTCCCAATTAAAAAGAACTTTGGGGACTTTTACTACAATAAAGCTCCTAAAAACTTTATCTTCCTTCCCTTATGCAGACCTGTGCACGGTCGAAAAAGTGCCCCCCGTTTTATCTGAGGGATTGCCCCCCCCCCCCGTTTTATTGCCCCCCCCCGCCAAAAAATGAAAAAGTACCCTAAAATATGACGCCATTTTTGACCTATGATGATGCCATCATCGCGAATTTTTGATTTTTAGCTGATTTCAATGTATTTCTAAAGCCATTTTAGACCTATTACCTTATTTCCACTTCTTTTTGTCCCTTTCCTTTCCTCTTTCTCTCTTTTTCTTCTCCTTCTCTTTCTTCTTTCTGCCTGTCCCCCCCCCCCCCGTTTTATTGCCCCCCCCCCCCCGTTTCAAAAAAGTTGCCCCCTCTGTGCCCCCTCTCCCCGTCTTGGAAATTGCCCCCCCCCCCCCCGTTTTAACCCCGGGGGGGGGGCAGTGCACAGGTCTGCTTATGAATAGTTAATAGTGTAGTAAGATAAAATTAAATTTGCACATACAAAGTATGTAATGTTATTTCTATGAATTTTGTTTGTTTATAGTGTAATACTATGGTAGTTTTTTTAGTATCCTGGGTTGTAAACTGTCCAGCAGCGGTTGGTTTAAAAGTGAAAAACACAATGCCATTTGAACTAAAAGTGGACAGCCTGGTCAGTTTCATTTTTGTTATAAAGCCTAAAATATTAATTTTAGTTATAAATTTTTGTCTAGATCTAAAGCATACTACTTTCCCGTAGTTCCGAACTCCTTAGCGAGGCTCCTTTTTTAGAAATTCAAGAGCTATCCCCAGATTTATGGAGCCCCGTCATATTTTTATATTTACCAACTTCATCAATAACTAAAAAATAATGCCATGAATTTTTTTTTGTCAAAGTATTTTGCAAAATTTATTTAAAACAATAAAAATAGTATATGCTAAAAGCAGATAAAGAAATAAAATCCATTTAATGCTTCATTATGCTTTACATTGCTCGCATTGGCAGTCAGCAGTGGCGGAAATCGCCCGAGTTGACTGGAAAAGAGGTAGAGCTGTTGACCATTTCCATTGCTGGATCTGGGCAGTGTCGCTGCGTGGAAGCCGCTCCGTAGACACCTTTTACATTGCTCGTTTAAGGGGCGGAGCTATTGAACTCTCTCCGTTTTATATGGCTGGAGCTTTGGAACATAATATTTTAGTGTAAACATATAATGTCCAGATCATTTTTGTGCACAAATTAATGTTTTCAGACGGTGCAGTGCGAAGGGGTGCAGTTCGATCCGAACCCAGTCCAGCTGACTCTGCCCGCGGCACCTTCAGTACCCGTCACTGTAAAGCTGATCGGAACACCGAAAACGGACGGAGATTTGGTGATCGTGGGTAAACTGCCATTTTAAACTAAAATGGTGATTAATAAGCCAGACCTGTGCACTGCCCCCGGGGTTTTATTGGGGGGGCAATTCCAAAACGGTGGGGGCACGAGGGGCAACTTTTTTGAGACGGGGGAGGCAATAAAACGGGGAAAGGCAAGCAGGGGAGAAAGAAAAAAAGAGAAAAAATAAAGGGAAAAGAGAAAAAAGAAACAAAAAAATGCGAAAAGAAGGTAAAAGTAGGTCTAAAGTAGACCTGTGCATTGCCCCCGGGGTTTTATTGGGGGGGCAGTTCCAAAACGGGGGGCACGAGGGGCAGCTTTTGAGAGGGGGAGGCAATAAAACGGGGAAAGGCAAGTAGGGGAGAAAGAAAAAAAAGTGAAAAAAAGAAGGGAAAAGAGAAAAAAGAAACAAAAAAAGCGAAAAAAATTAAAAAGTAGGACTAAAGCTAGACCTGTGAACTGCCCACGGGGTTTTATTGGGGGGGCAATTCCAAAACGGGGGGGGACGAGGGGGCAACTTTTTTGAGACGGGGGAGGCAATAAAACGGGGAAAGGCAAGTAGGGGAGAAAAAAAAGAAGGGAAAAGAGAAAAAAGAAACAAAAAAAAGCGAAAATAAGGTAAAAGTAGGTCTAAAGCTAGACCTGTGCATTGCCCCCGGGGTTTTATTGGGGGGGGCACGGGGGGCAACTTTTTTGAAACGGGGGAGGCTATAAAACGGGAAAGGCAAGCAGGGCAAAAGAAAAAAAGAGAAAAAAAGATGGGAAAAAGGAAAAAAGAAACAAAAAAAGCGAAATTAAGGTAAAAGTAGGTCTAAAATGGCTTAAATACATTGAAATAGGCTAAAAACTGCAAAAAATTTGCGATGATGGCGTCAACATAAATCAAAAATGGCGTCATAATTTTAGGGTACTTTTTCATTTTTTGGCGGCGGAGGGGGCAATAAAACGGGGTGGGGCAAACTTCCAATAAAACGGGGAAGGGGCATTTCCAGACCGTGCACAGGTCTGATAAGCTATTGTCTAACTGCAGGTATTGTAGTTATTGCTTAAGGCGTAATTGTTATATCCCTATTACACGTCAACAAAAAAAATAACATTTTTTTTATTTGACTAAACGTATCATAATCCCCAGCGAAGATTATGATATTTGAGCAACAGGGATTTTTAATATAGCGTTGAACTTATGCACAAAATAATATCCGCGTGTGGCCGTTAGCAAAGCAACCGTGTGATTTTAGGTAGGCTATCACTTACTTACCTTCTAAGATATGAAAAACTATGATTATTCTTATATTTTTGTGAAGACAATAATATGTATACTAGTGATGTTCCTCCGAGCTCCGAAACGGAACTCCGCTTTTAGGAACTCCGGAGCTCCGCTCTATTTTTAAACTTAGTTCCTGTAGGTTAAGCGCGATTAACCAAGGATTAACCAACGATTGTTGATTGGCTTTTGCATTGGCTCACATAATATAATAAATTGATAAAAGATTCCATTCCTTTAAATAATGATTAATAATGTACAATAAACTTATAACATAATCAAACATACAGAGGAATTAAATTTTTATCAATTTAAATTAATAGTGTGAACCAATGTGAAATCGAAATAAAATTCACCTTTTTAAATTTTATTTTTTTTATTTCAAAATCAAAAATTAACAATATCATGTATTTAACTTTTTTTCAGATATTTTTAAAATTTTCCAATTATTTATATAAAAATACTTAGTTAAAAGAGTATATACTTTTCAAGTCATAAAACATGACAAAAAGTCCAAAAACCGCGTTTAAAGTCAGTTTTTATCAGCTTTACTTAATCTTTGGTTAATCCTTGGTTAATCGCGCTTTATGAGTGCGGCTACGGAGTAATTAAAGAGTGATGACATGAATTATTTTGTGAAAATTTTTTTGTGAACTAAATTTTTTCCAAAACTTATTTAAAACAATAAAAATAGTCCTACAAATAAAGTAGTCGTTTAAAATATATTTCAAGCTTAAATGAGCTTTAAATCGCTTATTTACGGGGCGGAGCTCCGGAGCTTCCTCCGTTTTAAATGGCCGGAGCTTCGGAGCATGATATTGGAGGGTAGGAACTTCACTAATGTATACCGGAAAGAATTTGAGCAAATAATCCATTTTAAAAGTTAACACAGTTGTTTGCACAAAATTGTTAGTGTGTAACTTACACATCTTTGAAAATTAAAAATTCACAGGGGTATGCTCTTTGAGATCTAATCATATAAATCAATTATTCAATTTTTTTTGTTGTACGTTTTTCCCGCTCAAGTCGTCACCACTTCCAATTGTGTAAGTTTTGAAAATGTCAAAACTAATACGTCCAAAAAGATATGACTGAATAAATCGAGTTTTTAGATAAAGAAGAGGAAACAATCTGCTAATTTTCTCTATTTGGCTTAAAAATCTGTTATACAGGACTTGAATTTGTAATCTCCAGCCTCATTACCTCATTGACTACGTGCTGCGTTACATCATCACCCGCTAGCCTTACATTTAACCTCCTATTTATAGGGACATTCGTCTTTTTTTAGGATACAGTTGCACTGTGTTGGGTGTGAAGAACGTGGTTCGACTCAAAGACGTTCCTTGGCTGTCAGCCCCGATTAACCGAGGTGGAACGGGTGTTCAAGTCCGGGTAAAATTAATGGTGTTTTATAAAAATTGGTAGTAATGGGCGGAACTACGGAACCCCCGGAACACCGGAACCGGAACGGAAACAAAAATTACGATTTTTCAAAAATTCGGAACATGAACCTGAACCGGAATTTCAATTTTTGCTCGGAACATTTAGAACCGGAACTGCCTATAAAACTGCGAAACCCACGGAACACCGGAACCAGAACCGAAATTGAGATTTTTCAAAAATCTGGAACAGGAACCGGAATTCCGAATTTTACCCGGAACATCCGGAACGCGGAACCGGAACTGCTCATCACTAATAATTGGAGTTATAAAAAGTATTTTTTGTATTTTTAATAAAAAAACAACTAAGAAAGGGTGGATAGACAAATAACCCCTAAAAACACTAATAAAATAAAACCTACATTATAGGCAAGGATAAATAAGTGTAGAAATGTAAAAAAGAATGGAAGATTGAAAATAATATTAGTTAAGCTAAAGTTTAAGGCACTTTGACCTACCGTAAAGTGGGGCTTTGTTGGCCTAGTATAGTAAAATTGGTCGTGGCCACAATTAATTGAAAAAGTGTTATTTACTTTACTACATACCTGAATAGTAAAGTTTGATTTAGGAAAATACTTACTCTACTAACCTGGAGTTATCTTTTTTCGTTGATGGATGATAGGTAGCGAGGCCAATTTGAAGAAACTAGACCCACTTTACACTACCAGTAATTTTTTGGCCGTAAATTCTTTTTTTAAGGATGTTTTTAAATAAAAAGGCCAAAAACCTGGGAAAACCCCTTCTAAACCAGAAACCTAGGTGATCAGAGCTTCTAAATTTTTGAAGTAAATTTTAAAGAGCCTTTGTGCGCTTGATAAAAAACGTTTGTTTTAAAGTAAACACTGAAGATGATGGTCAGATTAGGTATACACAACGCTAATTCAACCGCTTTTCGTTATTACTGTTACACTGTTATGCCTGTTGGCAATACACCACGCGTTCACAGCACAGCGACAAGTGCAGACCTGTGCACTGCTCCCCCGGGGTTTAAACGGGGGGGGGCAATTCAAAATGGGGGGCACGGGGGGCAACTTTTTTGAAACGGGGGGGTCAATAAAACGAGGGGCCAAGCAGGGGGGAAAGAAAAAAAAAGAGAAAAAAGAAGGTAAAAGAGAAAAAAGGGACAAAAAAAGCGAAAATAAGGTAAAAATAGGTCTGAAATGGCTTAAAATACATTAAAATAGGCTAAAAACTGCAAAAAAATTGCGATGATAGCGTCATCGTAGGTCAAAAATGGCGTCATAATTTTCGGGTACTTTTTTGGCGGAGGGGGCGGGGGGTGCAAATCCTCCAATAAAACGGGGAAGGGGCATTTCCAAACCGTGCACAGGTCTACTACAAGTGACAGTATAGCGGTGTAAACGCGCACGGTAGGCTATGTCACTTGTGACGGCTGTGTGAAGAATCCTACGTACTGTGTTGTTGTTATGAATGGGGGTTTTATATGCTGGGATGATTGTACTAACTTCAGGTACTTCCACCGCTGCCAACGTTGGACGTGAAGTGCTCACTGCCCCGTTCGGAAGTGTGGGAAGATCAGACCGACGGGAGTGGGACCGAAATTTGCTCCGCCCAAATCACCGTTTTTTCCGGACAGAGGTAACACCTTGTTTTTGTAGAAATTATTATTGTTTCCCGGAATTTGAAGCTCCGCCCTATATTTTTTATTATTTTGTTTAAAATTTTTTGTTAACTATATTTTTTTCAAAATCTATTAAAAACAATAAAAGTTGCCTTAAAAATTTAAATAGAATACTTTAAAATTTCCTTAAACCTTACAACTTTTATTTGTTTATTTATGGAAGTTTTGCGGGCTTTAACCCTCGGGCTCATTGTAAAGCAGAGTTCTGGAGCTTTTTCCACTTTAAATGGCCGAAGCAACGGAGCATGATATTGGAGAGAGTAGGAAGATCACTAGTGGAAATTAATTTGTTTTGTGATTTTAGCACTAAAATAGTTTATGGTTATAAAAATCAAAACGAAAACCATAACGTCAGAAGAAGGGCTTGAAATCGCACTTTTTTTTGAAGAAAAGTTATTATTTCGTGTATTGTGAGCTTTTTCTACTTTTGACGTATTAACCGATCTGTTTTTAAGTTTCGAACATTCCTTGTTGATGGAAAATCTGAGCGATTCGGAGGGTATCCGCGGTATTCGGCTGGAAATCAAGCAACCGAACGTTTGCGCCGGTCCAGCCCTGGTGGAAATCATGGAGCCGGAGGAGTGCGCCGGAGACAACGAGCCAGTCGTCAGGGAAACGAGAGGTGAGTGCGATATTCTTCGTTATTGGAATAGGTAAGATCTCGCGGCTCGCGTGATTACGGAATGATGCACGGCGTAGTATTAGAAATTGATAAAATTATGGTAAATATTTATTCCAAAAAAGCAAAATTAAGTTAAATTATGACTTTAAATTCGTGTTGTTTTTAGATCTGGAGCTTCCGTTGGGACCCAAAGAGAAGCGAGAAATCCGGTTTCGGGTTTTTGGCGTGGATCCTCTGAGCGTTTCGGACGATCCCGCTGTCTCAGACCACCAGCACCCTGCAGACAGCACGTCCGATGCGGCGTCCAATTCCAGCGGAATAGGTGAGAAAATATGTCTTATTATTAGCGCAGATTGGCAAATTAGGCCGGAGTGGACGAAAAGAAAGCGGATTTAGAGGGGGGATTTAAATTCAAGGAATGCATTTTATGCGTATCGTTTTTTTTTTTGGAGTCCATTTACCCACCGATATAGTTTTATAGTTTTTTTTTTTCATTCCGAAGGAAAACTGGGTAAAAAACGAAAGAACGGTAAATAAATCAGCGAGTGCTATCTAGTGACTACTCTTGTTGTTAATTCTTGTGCTGTGTTGTTTCCATTCAGTTCAGCATATTTCTACCGCCTGCCAAGTGTTAATAGTTGAGAAAACTAAATTCACACTGCTTTTGATGTGCTGTATCCCACACTATGGGCGTAATTTTTATAAAAACAAAATGTTTTTTTATGTTTTGTTAAACGCTTGTCAATGTCAATACTTTTTTAGCTTCAAAAAGATCCACTGGAACAGATTTGACAGCTTTTACAGGAGAAAAAATACCTTATTCTGGAGTAAGTTAATTTTAACATCTAAATTTATGTTAAAAAGTTGGCTAATGCAGGAATTAAAGTGTAAACTTTCAAAAAATATTAAGCCAGGACGACAACAAACAGTTGAAAAAAAAAAACAGAAATTATTACTTTTTTTTATTTTGGGTTGACTGACATAAATGGCAACCTCTGAAATTTATGGGGATTCCTATCCCCCAAAATTGCATTTTGAGTCCTTTTATGACTCAGATCCTCAACTGAAATTTAGAGGTAGAAAAAATATGCCATCATGCAGGCTGTCGACATCTTATAAATTTTTGAGGGATAGTCTGTCCAACCCTTTCCTCTACCATTTTACAACACCAATGCTATTTCTAAGTTTTCTCAATTTTGTTTAAATTTTTTCATTTTGTTCATGTGTATTTTTAGAATCGTTAAACATTGTTTTTATTATCTAATAAATAAAAAAAGGCATAAAGTTGTTGTATAATTTTTTTATTGCAGCGCCTTCTGGAGGTGAAGTTCATTTTGTTCATGTGTATTTTTAGAATCGTTAAACATTGTTTTTATTATCTAATAAATAAAAAAAGGCATAAAGTTGTTGTATAATTTTTTTATTGCAGCGCCTTCTGGAGGTGAAGTTTATATTCAAGTACACGGGATGGCGAGAGACGGGGGAGGAGTATTTCCAGCGCACGGTCTCTCTCACCCTCCACGTCACAGTGATCCCCGCCCTCACCGTCACGGACTGGCAGTTGATGACCGGGGATTCACCGCTCAACCGATATCTCATACTGGACGTAAATGTTATCAATTTTTTTAATCGATCAAAGCCACGTATGTATGAGTAGTGGCGTAGCCAAGATTTCATTTCGTCGAAAGGGGGCGTCTAGGGTTAAGAAATAAGCGTCATGGAAGCGACGCAAAACGCCGCCGCCTGAGCCGTGTGGCGGCGGAAGGCGGGAGCGCCAGCCAAGCTTCAACCGGGACGGGGGTTTTGGGGGTGTCTCGCCAGCCGCTGAAGGCAAAATTTTTTGAAAATATGTACCAAAAACTGCTTAAAAATTGTCCCCTGATAATGGCGTTAACATAAATTTTACTTTTCTTTTTACCTAATTTTTCCACATTTTTGTCTAATCTTCTAAATTAATTTGCTGATGAAATTGTGTATAACCAAGCTATTTATTGTCTGATGCCTTTAAAGGATAATAGGGCATAATAACACAGCTGCGTTAAATCATAATGAATTAAATTTCATCATTAAACATAACGTTCCAAAGTGTGTAGTGCAATCCCAAGAATGGTTTCTCTATACTAAGGTTAAAAAAATCCTGTATTGTTTTTAATCGAATTGAATTAAAAGGAAAGTTTTAAAAATTACAACGGAATAAAATTAGTAAATAGTTTCTGTACTTAAAGAAAACGCAATCTATAGCTTATAATATAAGTCTAATTTACTTTAGTGGACTAAGACTGATTTATTGCTAAATCTAAGACTAAAATGGCAAAAACTATTATTGTTTTTATAGGTATCAAACGGTTCGGAAACAGAAGCTGAGCTTTATTATGGTCAACGACAAATTAGTGTTCCCCCAAAAGAAAACTGCAGGTTTTTGTTAAAAAATTTTGTTTTCAATTTAGAAAAATTAAAATCTATAAAATTCTATTTAGTATATCGGTTAAATTTTGCGTTTGTCTTATTTTTTAACTTTGGCGATCAATGTTTTTATGTTTACGAAAAATATTCAATCAGTAACTCTGACAATTTGTTGCAATAACAAGATAATCCACTTGCAAAAATTTATACAGATATTTGGCATAAAATCTGAAAAATTTATTTTACTCAGTGGCGTGCCCAGGGGAAGGGCGGGGGGGCGGCCGGCCCCCCACCCGGCGAAGCCGGATTTTTTCGTAAGGGGGGACCCTTACGTTTTTTGAATTTTGGGAGAGAAAATTTTTTTTTCTTAAATATTAATACAGAAACTTTCCTGATGCCTTCCAAAAGCATATTAATAGTCAAAAAACCAAATTTTCCCCGCTTCGCGTGTAGTTTGAATTGACAATTTATCTCAGTTTTTCCATTTCAATTGATTTTGCCGCTCAATAGTTAAGGCATACATGTTAAATAAAACTACTATAAACACTATTAACCTTTTATTAACGTTTTAAACACATGTTTTAAATGGATAGGAATAAAAAAAACTTAAATTTTGTTTTAATTATCATCTGGAATTAAAATTTCTAGTGTATTTTAGCGCCTTAAATTAAAAATTTTCTCCCCCGGGGGGCATTCTGCCCCCAGGACCCCCCTAACAAGGGGCTCTGCCCCTTGACCCCGCTGGGGGGGCTTTCGCCCCCCAGACCCCCCCATTTCTGGGGGGCTGCCGCCCCCCAGACCCCCTCAGGGTTAGTATGTACAATGTACCACACAATGTACCCCCCCCAGACCGCCCCCCCCGAAATAAAATCCTGGGCACGCCACTGATTTTACTGCAGTATTTAGTTTTTACTATTTCGTCTTAATTAAACGAGATTTTCGCAACACCTTATTTTGCATGAACATTTTGCAAAATTTTTACTTTTATGTAAATTTTAGGCTTGACTCTTTGTTCCCACGTGTACACTAATTTATAGGCCGTTGGATTAACCCCCAGTTTCGGGGGTATGGAACATAAAAAGCAAAATGATATAAAAACAAATAAAAAAGCAGTAAGAATGCGTTTCTCTGATTTTAACCAGCAATTTTCAAAAACTGCTCACTTCAAATCAACTTGCCCATGCCATATGTATGTTTTGTAGGGTTCCCTTGTTGGTGGACTGCTGCACCAGCGTGAGCAGTTGGTCCCTCGGAGATCTGAAGGAGCGAAAGGCGTTGGTGGTGCAGATGGAAGCGGCGGAAAAGAGCAGAAAACTGGTGGAAAAGCATGTTTCCGATAACGTACAGATCAAGTGGAGTATTGTAAGTGTTCTCGTTTACGGTTTAATCAAGGAGAGGGAATTGGAAGGTATCAAGGATGGAATGAAGAATAGATGGATGGAACTTTTAGCTATATCGGGCATGGTTCTGATTTGTTTTAATTTTAATTATAAAAATGATTGTTTGTTTTTGGTCAAAAAAAAATTTTAAAACAATTACGCTAAAACACTAAAACACACGGTCACTTTCCATTCCAACTATATTGTTACCAATTATCGTTCCCAATGAATGTAATGTAACCATAGGTGTCCGACCTACCCAAGCTTAGATAAAGGTTTTACAAGTAAAGGCCAAAATCCGACTAGGGAGGGGGTGGCATATACCGAACGTATATTTTAAAAATCGCCTAGGGGAGGGGATAAAATTTTTTGGTAGGTCAAAATAATGGATAAGGCGCTAAAAATAAACTTTAAAAATACTGAAAAAGGCTTTAAAATGGTAGGAATCCAATAAAGAGTAAAAAATACGCCTTGTGAACAAACATAAAGAGAGGGGGTTCAAGGTTGAAGGAATAAGCGCAGGGTACGCATAAAATGGGCATCAGAGGAGGAAAAGGGTCACCTTTTAGAGAGGGGAGAGGAATATACGATATACCCCCTGGATATAGATGGGTAGCCGGATTTTTGGGAAAGAATTTTGAGGGGGGGGCAAATTTTTTAAATCCGCCCAGAAAAAAGTGGTAAAATTTTTATGGGTAGACCCCCCTTCTTGGACACCTATGCGTGCTGTGAAAGTAACCAATTATTATTGGTTACAGTGTTAATGTAAAAGTAACCAATAATCATTAGTTACAATTTTTTTCCCTAGCTAAGGCGTTTATTGTTATTGTTATTCTTGATGGAGAGCGGTTGTATCCCTAATTCAAGTCTGACAGAAATAGAATTTAGCTTTAGTCATAAAACTTAAATTATTATTATTTTATCAAAAACTTTTTTTGATTCAAAAATAAAATTTAGCCATTATTGGATTTGGAAGGATTCGTACCGATCGGTACATTACTATCATCGGAAAAACTATTGCGCCAATTGGTCCTGCCTCCGTTATCTGTCAGTAAGTGTTAAAAAGTTTTTAAAAACTAGTCTTGAAAAATGCTTTAAGAATAAAGCAGAAAAAGAAGGCGATTTCTCCCCTGGTGCATTAATATTATAGGAAAAGCTATTGTGCAAATTGCTATTGATCCTGCCTCCGTTATCTGTCAGTAGGTGTTAAGAAATTTTTCAAAAAAAATGCAAGAAAAGTGTTTTTGTATAATTTGTTTTAGACAGAAGAAACTTAGTACTGGTTTTATTATGTTGGTATAAAAATGAATATTGTGCTATTGTAACCGTACTCTTAACAGTGATTCCGGTTTTAGGTTTGTGGGTTAACGGGTCGCCTTGTCAAGGCAAAGAAGAACATACGTTTTCAGTGGGTGACTGCGTCTTCCTTTATATTCAACTAAGCAATTCACTTGGTGAGTTTTCTTTAGACAATAATTCATTTCTTTGGTTTTGCTTTTGGGAAAATAAAAAATTCACAAAAAATTTTTTGAGAAGCAGAAGACAGTGTAATATTTTCTTGCGGTCAGCTCATTTCTACCAATTTTTATTAGTTATAATTAATCTTTTGATTTTCTAAAAAAATATTTGTAGACGTTTCGAAATAAAGACGTGTTTTTTCGCAGAAGAGCTTGATTCTATTATAAAATTAGAACAAAAAAGAAGTTATAAAGCATTTTTCTAAATTTCTGAATTCAGTATAACTAAATTCGTAACATACCTCGTGTTTGAAAAGCTGTTAACTTATATCAACAAGATCTGAGTGAGATACTTCTGTGAAGTGCACGTTTAAATATCTCGAGGATTTTATTCTAACATTAAAAGGGTCACACTTACAGTAAAAATCAACATCATTGTTATTTATGGATAGTAAAATAAAATGCTTTTTTAAAAATATCCTTTTTTGTTTAAAATGAATCTCAAAAATAATAAAAAATTATTAATAATCTGATTATTTTCCAACCCTCCAATATCATACTCTGAATTCCCGCCCGACCATTCAAAGCGGAGCTTGCTCTAGAGTTCCTTCGTATAAATGACCGATTTAAAACTTTATTAAAATTGAAATATGTTTTAAACTATTTTGCATTTTCAGGAGTATTTTTATTGTTTTAATAAGTTTGGGGAAAATTTATTTTTAAAAATTTTTTGACAAAATATTTTCAGGCATTACTCCTTAATTATTCATAAAAATTGTACGAAAAGATGGCGAAGCTCCACAGCCTCGGGGGTTGCTCAGGAAAGCGGAGCTCCGCTCTGCAGCTCGAGTTCCTAATTAATTATTCATTTTTACTTGTCAATCATTCATGAAAATGACGGGGATTGTTCCGAAGCTCCAAAAGGCGGAGCTCTGAAGAACATCAGTAATTATTTTAGATAATCAGTCTTTCTCGGGTGTCCTTTCGGTAAGCTGTTTCCAGGATCTGCAGAATCCGGCTTTTCCTCCCCTGGACAGGTCGGACCACTTGGTCCTGATCGGTCCGGTACTTCAACCGTTCCGACTTGCGGTAAACAGCCTTCCGCGCGGCGGGACCGCACGGAAAAACGCGGAATCCGACAATGAGAACCAGGCGGTCGCCGAAGGAGAAAAAAATCAACAGAAGGAGCCGTGGAAATTCGGCACGAAATTCGGTTTTATGTTCCTTTACGAGGGAGTTTACAAGGTGAACTATATGATTAGGTGTTTTTGGTAGGGATGAAATACGATTAAAGGGATTTTCTCGCAAGGTTGTAAAATGTTATTATTGACCTGTCCTATGCAAGCCCCATAGTAGTAAATGTTCTCACCCTTCAATAAACTAAATTCAAACTCCGGTTATTTAAAGCGAAGAAAACTAAGGACTGTGTATTATATAATATTATATTATAATACTCCGTTCTATAGTTCAACTATTTCTGCAAATAGAACTACGGCCGTTTAAACCTATTAAACGGTGATTTTAAACTTGGAAGTATGTTTTGAATTATTATTTCTTCATTTTAAAGGTTGGTCCTATTATTTGAATAAGTTTTTAAATAAATTTAGTTTACAAAAATTTTTGACAAAATAATCCATGATGATGATATTACTTTTAAATTAATCGCGAAATTGTCGAAATAAGGGCGGAGCTACGAGAAGTGTTTTGGAGCTGCGAAAAGGTGAAGGGATAATAATAATAGTGATGGGCAGTTCCGGATGTTCCAAGCAAAATTTAGAATTCTAGATTTTTAGAAAATCTCAATTCCGGTTCCGATTCCGGTGTCCGGGGGTGTAAGTTTTATAGGCAGTTCCGGTTCTGGCTTTCGGATGTTCCGAGCAAAATTTGGAATTCCGGTTCTGGTTATTGTTCTGGACTTTTGGAAAATCTCAATTCCTGTTCCGGGGGTTTCGCAGTTCCGCCCATCACTGGATAATAATATTTGGGGGAGGGAAGCTCTGTGAACATCTCAACTGTTTAATTATTCATGAAAATAGGGCGGAGCTCTGGGGGTATAGATAAACAAGGAGGGGTAGGGTGGGGTCAACCCCCCTAGCCTCGAAATTTTGGGGCCCCCTTAGAAAAAAATCCAGTCCCCCCTCCCCCCAAATTTTTGAATTTTTTATCCCTGACCCCCCTCTAGATTTTGAAATCTGACCCTCCCCCCCTCTCGAGAAAATTTTAAGTACTTTTTTAATACTAAATTTACTTCCAAAAACGTGAATTTTTATCACAAATTCATGTTTTTACACCCTTTTTATACCTAAATATCGCTTTTTATTTAATAAAATGTAGTATTATCTTATAAAAAAAACTATTATTAAACATTTAATGGTTTAAAAGTATTTTGCTTCGGAAATTGGACCACACCTGACCCCCCTCTAGGTTTCAAAATCTTCCACCCCGGGTCGACCCCCCTAGAAAGCTAGGGGAGGTTCCACCCCCCCCCCTGGATTTTGAAATGTCGTCTACCCGGGGTTAACACCCTCCCCTAGCTTTTTGACCGTGTTCATCTATGTCTGGGGGTTGCTCTGGAGCTTTGAGCTCCGGAGATCATCACTATGTCCCATACCAAAAACACCTTGGAAGGTGACTCCGCGCTGTGATTTTGCTGGGACGCCGGTGAGTGATCTGTTTCTACCGGTGCTGTCTTTCAATGTGGTAACCAAAGCCGCCTGATCCCAAAGTCGTCGGATCCTAAAACCACCGGATTTCAAAGCCACTGCCTTTAATCTTTCTGGAAAGGAATGGCATTTTTCCTCCGGAAAAATATTTTACTATGATTTTGATCATGTAAGATCGAAGATAGTGTGAAATGATAAATTGTTTTGCAGAGATTATTACTTTTTTGCGGCATTGATCAATTATCACACACTGTACCCGGTTCAAATGTTTATTCTTTCGCAAATGTCATTATTCGGATGTTTTATTCTGCTACTACCGTCCAGAAAATAATATAACTGTGTATTATTATTTAAGTCATAGCAATTATTGGCTAAAAAACTGATAATCTAATAGAAGAGAGAGAAAATAAACAATCAAACGTTGTTGTTTAACCAACTGTTTAGTTTTTAAAGTGTTATTTCTAATATTCTGTAATCTCAGAAACAGTGCAAAATAAATTTCGAAACTTTGTGATATTTAAAAATATTTTACCGACCAAAAACAGTGATTGATATGTTAACTTTAAGACAAAGATTAAACTTGTTATTAAAGCTATAGGTTGCATCATTAAACGATTCTGTGATATTTAATAACTTTATTTAATAAACTATTAAAACGGTTTTACACTTACACATTGCATTTTAAAATTCGTAGCAATTAAACAAACACAATTTTTTCCTTTGCGGAAACTTAATAAAATATTTACTTTTTAAACAAAATATCGCTTTAACACTTAGTTTTGGAGACAAACCTACTTACATGGGTTTCCAAACCGGCATTACTTGACCAAGCAAAAATTGATGTTTCGCTTGAAAGTGCAGTGCGGAGTCAAACTTTTTGTTTTCGATTTTACTAATTTTTTGTGAAAACTTTACCCCAGTAGCCCACAAAAATTTTTTCAACAAAATATCTCCAGTGGTTCAGGAGTTATGACCCCCCAAAAATGGCGTTTTTCGACAATTCTGTACGTGACAGATTGCTCAATGGCAATAACGATCTTATACAAGTTGAAAAAAAAACAATTGGTTTACAAAAAAATTGATTAGATAATTTATAGCATTAGTCATTAATTATTCATGAAATTAAACCAAAATAGCGTGGAGCTCAGGAACTCTTAAAAGCGGAGCTTCAGAGAATATCACTATTGACAGTTACCCGAATCGTCAAACCCTACTTATACTATTTTATTATTTTTTTTGTCCAAAATCATTTCTTTTTAGTTCTAAAAGAGTTCATTTTCACCGGAGTCAAAATACCGTCGTTACTACGGCAAAATGAGCCGCTGTCATTCTAAAATCCACGTGACTGTGACTCATTTTAAATTTGGAACAGGACCTTATTAACTACAAAATAATTCACAGTCGCGTGTATTTTATAATGACGGTGGCTCATTTTGCCGTAGTAACGACGATATGATTGTATGACGGTTGTACTATGGAGAAATAATCATTTTATATTACTGTTGTTCCAAAAAAAAGCCCGAAAAACCAACAATATAAAAAACGTTCAATCAAATTCTGCTTTCATGTCAGCTGGATTTTCGTTGTTGCACAATTCTTCTCGCTTTCTCCACTATTAAGCTGGAAAATGCCGCAAAGCTGCCGCTGGCAAGCAAAACGAAACAACCTGAAACAAAACAATTTTACCACCGGAGTGACAACGCCTTCATACCGCAGCGAAAAATCACAGTGTTACTGTTAGTGATGTTCCCAGGAGCGGAGCTCCGCTTTTAGGAGCTCCGCCCTATTTGTGTATTAACTTCATAAATAATTGAAGATTGACTCCATATAATATTTTTGCCAATTTTTTTTTGTATATTAAATTTTTTTAAACTTATTTAAAGGGCTAGAAATAGTCATAAAAATGCAGATAGAGTAACTTTAAATGTATTCCAAGCTTGGATAAGCTTAAAATCGCTTATTTAAGGGGCGGAGCTGCCTCCACTTTAAATGGTCGACGCTCCGGAACTCCCTCCACTTTAAATGGTCGGAGATCTAAGGCATGATATTGGAGGGCAAGAACATCACTGGTAACGGTCTGAACGGCGTTGTCACGTTATTTTGTGAAATATTATAAAATATTTCACAAAATACGACGTTATTTTCAATTATCCAAAAAATTAATAGAGAAAAAAATCTCCCAATGTCGGACAATTCTTTAATCTACGGGTGACATTAGTACTAAAGCTAAGGCTAAAGTGTTTTAGTAGTAAAGTGTTTTTTGGGCTTAGTAGTAAACCATTTTCATAATTATTGTAACTCTCTTATAGATAAAATTGGTGTGGTAAATTGGTCTATTGACAATAGTTTGCAGGTCATTAATAATATTCAAAATATTGATAAACTTAATGATATTGTTACTGCAGATTTTAGTACATTATACACTAATTTACCGCATTCCATCATTATTAATAATATGTTTTCTATTATGGACTTACTTTTTAAAAACTCTAACAAAGTCTATCTAGCAGTGTCATATCAACAATGTTTCTATACAGATAATAAAATAAATACCAATAGAATACTAACATTTAATAAAGATGAAATTAAAAACTTGTTTTTGTTTGTTTTAAATAATACATTTGTAAACTTTGCTGGAATAAATTTTAAACAAGTATCAGGTATTCCCATGGGTGGTAATGCATCACCTCAAATTGCAGATTTAACTTTATCATTTATGGAATTTTCTTATCTTAAACAAAATCCTATTGACAGAAGAAATCTAAAAAATACTGTTAGATATGTTGATGATATTGCTGCTTTTAATAATAAAAATTTTTTACACATTTGCAAAAAAATTTATCCAAATTCACTTCCACTCTCTCAAACAAACCTAACTACTACCAAAGCTCAGTATCTAGATCTTAAAATTCAAAATTTAAATAATAAAATTCATATTTCAGTCTATAATAAAACTGACGAATTTAATTTTCATGTAATTCGCTATGTTAATAAACAGAGCAATGTTTCTAAAGAATTAGGTTACAATACTTTTTACTCTCAATTAATAAGAATTGCCAGAATTTGCACACATACCACTGATTATGTAAATTCGCTTAAAAACCTTTGCAAAATTTTTCAAAATCTTACATACAATGAAAATGAACTTAAAAATCAATTAGATAAATATTTTCGTAATTATAGACCTCTTAATACAAAATTTAACGTCATACACAAAAAAGATTACGTTAGCTTAATTTCTAAAATATTTACAAAAGAATTTTCCGGTGTAACATAATGTACTACCGGTTGCTTGGGTTTTAGTTTAAGGAATGGTGTCAACTATTTCTTATACTTTTTTCCGGAATTTTTTCTGGTTGCTTTGGCACATTGTATTAAGCATGCAAACGTTAGGTTCTTATATGTCTATATTTTGTTAATTAGTAATGTCTATATTTATTGTTATGCTACTAATTATTTCTATTATTATATATGGTTACAAGGTTTGTATTTTTATCCTTATTTTTAATTAAACTAATTAATCATAAACCCACATTAAATTATTTGGTGTTTTTATACTATTAATTCAAACAAAAATTACCATCTTAATCTTTAGGTTATTCAAAAATTTTTCTGGGATACCATAAGGTATGCCGGTTGCTTGGGTTTTAGTATAAGATATAGCTTAGGCTATTTCTTGTACGTTCTCTCCGGAATTTATTCCGGTTGCTTTGGGCACATTTTTTGGTGCATGCATACCAGATGTTTCATTTATTTGTTTTAAATTTACTGATACATTATTAATTTTTTCTCATTTTCATAATAAGCCTTTTTGTTTTCATCGATCCTTATGTTTTGTCTTTTTACTAATATTTTGTCAATATATTATGAATTTTTTGACTAGTTTCCAATAACGCACTTTGGCGCAGTGGATGGATTATTCGCCTTTACTACAGTTGAACCTAGGTTCGACTCCTGGTAAGGAGATAATTGTTTTATTTTTTAAATAATCTATATCTGTCTCAATGCGCATTATTGATTTTTCGGTCACTATTCAAAAACATGGGCACAGTAATTTTGTCTTATTTTACGTTTACAAATATTCTCAATTATTTAGTAAGGTAAATAATAACATAATACATTGCATAATTGAGTTTACAATTTCCTCACTTGCTTTATTCGATGTCAATGTAAAGTGTACACTGTATGCACAAAAAATTTTTTCCGTGCGTCAAAAAATTTTATTTTTATTATAATAAAGTTATTGTATTTAAAAATTTTTTAAAATATATTAATTTTAATATGGATTCTGGCAAAAGAACGCTTGAAGGCGTGGAAACAGAGGTATTTCGGTTTTACATTTTTTAAATTTATATTTATTATGTTGTACATTCGGCAAAAAAATTTTTTTAATTAAAAAAGGTTTTTTTAAATATAATAAATTCGGTTATAAATAATTGTTTTGGCTAAATTTATTAGCAAAAATTAATTAACATTTTAAACATGCTTATTAAACCTAACACAACGATTTTTTAAAATTTTATATTATAAAAATTTTTTTAAAAAGTTTTTTTAAAAATTATTAAAACTTATTTCCTATATTCATAATTTTATCATTATTAACTGTTTATGCATGCTTGTAACCAAAAATGTGCTTAGCTTATACATATTTTTTATATAATATGCGTAAAAATTTATATTGCAAAATTGCAATTTTTATTTATTTATTCGGTTTTAATAATTAATCGTTAAGGTAAAAATTTTTTTCACCCGTTATTCATTATATAGCCACATTTTTGGATTGTAATGATTTGTAATGAAGACTCCGTTGATGAAGTGCAACTTCATTACTTATCTTGTCCATACGCGTCCGGAGAAGCACAGAAACGCGTATTTGTTAACACTTACTTGCATGTTATGCTTATTTTGTGGGAAATTAATATTAGGACATTCTCATGTGACTTCCTCTTTTTTACTTTTGTTTTATTAAGAAGCTCGGAAAAANGNGNAACNAGANCCACCCTCGCCCCCCTTCTACATCTCAACATTTTTCCTTCTCCTCCCCCCCCCCCCGAGAGCCAGCGAGTATCGAAAAACACCTCAGAACCTCTCTCCCAGAATTAAAGATGCAATTTACCCCGGGTAACCAACCACCCCAACCCCTCCCACCTCCCTTAGCTGCTAAAACTATGCTCATCTATGACTTAAAAATACAATTTTTCATCTAAAAGTAACATAACCGAGTTATTAGAACAATAATGCTAATTAAAAAGATTTAAGCGACTTTTGGTTTCAAGGTATGTTGTGAGTATGGGGTTTTACTTTTTGTATTTCTTATTTTTGTTTAAGCATTAGAAAAGACTATTTTTTTGGTTTTTTAAGGGTATTTTGTTTTTGAGTTTTTAAATGCTTAATATTAAAATAATCTCTTTTTATTATTTCATATAAACATTTTTTGAAATTTATTTTACAGTAAGGGGGGGGGGTTAATAAAAATGTTGGTTATATGTTTTGTTGCTTTAGATATTCATTCCAAAAAAATATTCTTAATAGTTAACCATTTTTGATGACTATTTACATTTCAAGATAAGCATTGCAATACACGATGGTCAAAACCCTCCCAATTTAAACGGAAGTTGTTCAGTGTTAAAAAATATCTTCACAGAGTTATAAAGTTATAGAATCACTTTTAGCCAACTAGCGGTTAGGTAAAAAAGGAGATCTCTTATTCATTGGATATCAATTTTTTCCAAGCGCTAATTGACTAAAAGAGCTCCTCCTACAACCATTCATTCCCACAGAGCAAAACGTACATGACGTATCACAAATACTATATGACATTTTGAGCGTCCTTAAGATCTTGACGTGTACAGTACAAAACAAACTTTAAACCGAGTTCGAGTGCAAGGTGCCTATAGTGTAGTTTTACAATAAACTTAAAAATTCTAAAATAAGACCAGACATCAGCTTGATATTTTTTAACGTAACAAAATTTGAAAAAAATTCAAATATTCACCTAAAAATATACGCAAGAATATATAATCCAAGCAAATATGTCCAGTTGTACAATAAACCGTTCTACTCACACATGATCGAATTTAAATAATCGAATTTAATTATCATTTTCTGCTAATTTTTTGCACAAAGCGATTTAGTAAAATAGTCCTAGAAAAAACGAGTTTTTGGTATACGAAATATCGCTGTACGAGAAATTTTTTATTGAGTGCACAGAAAATAACTTGCGCGTGAAAAGTCACAAGTGCAACATTTTTTGTAAAATTTAGGTAAAAAATTCTCTTGGTTTATATAATTTTGATATAAGCAATGATATTAGAATAACTCCAATAGAAAATACGTCTTGTCCTTGTGATTATATAGGCAAATAAAACCTAGCTGACCTGGATGATTTGCAGTATTAAATCGACTATTTAAGATTAATCATTTAAAACTCTCAGTAAAAATGGTTTTATATTCAAGATTAAATTCCATATTTTAACAGTTATTTATCAAATACATATCATATCATATACATAGTACATACATACATATCATATACACAATTTGCAACAAAAATACAATTTTTTAAAGGGTGAAAGTTCACTAATTTATGTATATTTTTTGAAAAGCAGGAATGAAAAAAAATTATGCGTTCCAATTCGTTTATTTAAGAAAATTTCATAATCGCACTATTTTAATTTGGTCCGTTTACGTGTCCTATACAAACTTACTAGAGATCAGCCAGATAAAATTCAACCATAGATATCTACTGTCAAACTCTCATCTTGTAAACAAAAATACTCAAGAAATCTTTAAATTTTTAGAATAAGGATTCGTGATTAAAATAAGGAATCTTAATAAAATAAAGAGGCTTTAGAAAATCTTAATATAGCATAATAAACAATAAATATCCTAATATTAAAACAATTAAAGTAGCTCTGTAGATAAAATCTTGTATAATATTTCACTGTCAAAAATGTTTAGAAGCGCTTAAAAATTTCCATTCTTAGGGGTCCTTCTCCCGGCTTGCCCCGGCTAATTTGACAGCTAAATTGCCGGGGCCGGGGTAGAGAGAATTGCGTTTGGCGGGGCCCGGACCGGAGTGGAAAAAAGTGCCGGGTCAAGCCGGGGCCCCGGTCGATCCCTAATTGTGGTTTCTAAACAAAAAAGCATAAGACATCGAATTTTATAAATATGTACGCTTTTACACAAATTAAACTGTAAATTGCGATTGCTGACCGAGTTAAATTTTAAAAAAACCTATAATAAATAATTTATTTCTAAATAATAATTTTTTCTACTGTTATTTTAAAGCAAAACGGTTTCTTGCAGCGATATTTTTTACATTACGATTTAGCAAAGATATTTTTTACATTAAGATTTAGCAATTTTTTTTCTGGTTATTATTTACAAGAATTCAAAGCAATTAGCACAATAATAATTTTTAAATTTTACCTGCAAACGCCTTTAAAGGCATCGCTTCGGCGAAAATCTCCTTCTTCTTGCATTTCTCGTGACTTTTTATTGGTGTTTATTAACTCCGACTTTTTTTGCAACAAATTTTGTATTTATTTGATTTTATACACCGGCTAAACGTTTTTAAGATTCAACACGCTTGAAATCGCTCATTTGAGCATTCCGTTTTAAACGGCTGGACCTCCATTTAAACAAGTGCATGTTATTGGAGAGTAGAAACATTTTCTACGTGCAACATCCCCATAAAAGTTGTTTCAAATCTCCATGGCCAAAATTCCCCATAAAACAGTGTTAATTTCCCATGACATTGAAAAGTTCGTTTGCAAATTAATTTTTTTTTCTTTCAGAAACTTAGTTTTAATCATAAAACCATTAAAAATATTTTAATTGTTTCCTAAGCCCACGAATAACCTTAAAATCAAACTAAATTTTATTACAATAAATTTTATTAAAAATCATCTTTTTTAAGTGCCAAAATTTGAAGAGAATATTGCAAACGCGTTTTATTTATGGGGAATTCATACTAAATTATGCGAAATTTGTCCTGTTTATGGAGATTTCGACGTATGGGAAATTTTTCCATTTTTTGTGTATGTATGAATGAATGTATGAATAAAACACATATTAAATACCGATATTAAGTAATGTTCCAACCCTCTAATATTATGCTACTAAGCTCCGGTGAATTTAAATCGGAATTAGTTTCTGAGATCTTAACCGGGGAACATCGCTAAATACTATATGTATTAATTTGATAATGCGCGGA
Organism: Microlaimidae sp. YZB2_3; assembly: GCA_030248175.1. Lineage (NCBI taxonomy): Eukaryota > Metazoa > Nematoda > Chromadorea > Desmodorida > Microlaimidae > Microlaimidae sp. YZB2_3. The sequence continues at coordinate 21,351 of JASAMX010034913.1, read as the reverse complement.
GTTAATAGTCACTTCTCCATAGAATAGCCGCAGTATTTACGCAGGATTCGCCGGTCTAGACCGGCCTCTTGAGTAACCAAGATGGCCGCGTCCAGCAAGGGTTTTAAAGAAGACCCTTTCCGCACCGGAAAGGCCATCAGACTTAGCTCCCGATCGATTTTGTCGAAAGTGCACGGCGGGTTGTTGAGCGCCACGAAACAAAAAGGCCCTATGTATGTGTCGGTGTTTTAAAAATACTATTAATTTTGCAAGAATAATTTCGCTAACAATCCATAGGTTTGGAAAAATGCGCTCGCATAATTACCCCGGTAAGGACGGGGTGACCCCATTGGGAAAAGAGGTTCGGTTAAAGGAAGTTAAATTTAGGCCGGAGGCAGGTAGGAGGCAACAAAATTTGCAATGAAGCAGAAGCTACAAAAAATTTTAGCTGCCTCTTCACAGCCTCCTATCCCGATAAGTAAGGGTTTTGAACCTGACTCCGGAAGACTGGAGGCGGGTAGGAGGCAGGTAAAACTGCCTCGGAGGCAGCATGGAGGCAGGTAGGAGGCAGCAGAATTTGCGATGAAGCAGAAACTACAAAAAATTTTAGCTGCCTCTTCACAGCCTCCTATCCCGATAAGCAAGGGTTTTGAACCTGACTCCGGAAGACTGGAGGCAGGTAGGAGGCAGGTAAAACTGCCTCGGAGGCAGCATGGAGGCAGGTAGGAGGCAGCAGAATTTGCGATGAAGCAGAAACTACAAAAAAATTTTAGCTGCCTCTTCACAGCCTCCTATCCCGATAAGTAAGGGTTTTGAACCTGACTCCGGAAGACTGGAGGCGGGTAGGAGGCAGGTAAAACTGCCTCGGAGGCAGCATGGAGGCAGGTAGGAGGCAGCAAAATTTGCGATGAAGCAGAAACTACAAAAAAATTTTAGCTGCCTCTTCACTGCCTCCTATTCCGATAAGTAAGGGTTTTGAACCTGACTCCGGAAGACTGGAGGCGGGTAGGAGGCAGGTAAAACTGCCTCGGAGGCAGCATGGAGGCAGGTAGGAGGCAAGTGGAGGCAGGTAAAACTGCCTCGGAGGCAGGTAGAACCCCCCTAGCACCCTACGGGGAGTCAAATCAAAAACGGAGGTTGGATTCGTAATCAGGACCCCCGAAAACCCGGAGTACGTATTTTTTGAGGAAAATCGGCGAAATTTCTGCAACTGTATCGTTCTACCTTAAGCCATGGAAATTTTTATCATTTGTCATAATTTACTATTTTTATTGGCTCTTTGGCAATTAAAATGACGCAATATTTAGAAAAAGTTCAAAAAATCAAACATTTTTACACAAAAAAATACTTGAAAAAATTACATTTGGATATCCGAAAAATTTAAGAGACATTGTATGTATTTAGAAACATGTTTTAATGTTAACAAACGGGGAAACATGGTCGCAAGTAAGAAAACACTTAAAAATAACATTGTAACTGTAATATTTGGCGTTTACGTAGCTAAATTTGAATTTTTGAATATGTTTTTTTAACAAAATAACCTGGAATAAATTTTGAAATTTTGAGGAACACTGGGAGAAGTATGTGCTAACAGCAATTTTATAGCGGTGTTTTTATTTCGCATTATTAGAAAAGTTTTATTTTATGAGGCCCAGGCTTTTTTATCGTATAATTCATAATGATGACGTCATTGTTAAACATTTGTTTTTTAGTTTCAACTGATATGTAGCAAAGGGTCTAAGCTACACACTGATATAAATATCGTAGTAATTCATCGATATAAAGTTTTAAAGTTTTTTCGCCAGTCTCAATCATTTTTTAAACAGACTTTTCTTTACAAAATTTTTTTAAGCATGCAAAAAGATTAGTAAAACACCGTTTTGACTAAGTTCCGCCATTATAAAAGAACTTTTCATTTTAATTCGTTGGGACAAAGACTTTTTAGGAAGCACCAAAGGAGGGTTTAAAATTAAAGCGTCTCGCAAAATTGCTAATTTTAGGCACAATTTAAGGTTTTATTCGACCAAATAGGCTAAGAAACAAAAAGCACAAAAAGATCTGCTTACAAAAAACGTTTACACGTAAAACGTAAACGTAAGCAGACAAAACTCTCAATTATAGGATAGTTTTTTTTATTTCTGTAGGTAGATAATAAAAGGTGATATTATATGTCTTTTTCAATATCTATCGCATATAATTCAAAGCTACATATTTTAGTATTTGAATATTTTATGTAAATTTTTTATTAACGGTTTTCACGGTTTTGGCCCTTGGCCTATCTTATACACTGCTGTTTTATGCTAATTCATGGTGTATTTTTTATTGCTGTTTAATTAATACTAATCGATGTATCAGGTGACACTAAGAAAAAAATTGTATTACACCAAAAAATAATTCTTATTATGAGTTATTAACAAGAATATCATTTGGGTATTTCCAATGTGTTTTTTATACACCATTTCTCAAAAGAAAACATTTCTGCTAGACGGATATTAACAAAACTTAATAGAATTCATGCTAAGGTACCAAAAAGCTTAAATTTTAAATTTGGTTCAATTCTGAAAAGTATTAGATGAATCACACCAACTATAAAAACAAATTATTTTTATGGAAATGGCAGTACTCATTTAATATTTTTTTCAATTGAACCAAATTTAAAACTCAGACTTCTTGGTACCCTCCTAGCATGATTTTTTAAAAGTTTTATTAGTATCTGTTTAAAAAAAATGTTTTCTTTTGAAAAATGGTGTATCAAAAAGAACTTTGGAAATAACCTAGCGGTATTATAATAACTCGTTAACCGTTGGGAATTAATTTTTGTTGTAATACAATTTTTTCTCAGTGTGACCTAATACATCGATTAATATTAATTAAAAAGAAAAATAAAATACATCATGAATTAGTATACTGCGCTTTTAAATGAGTAAAAGTTTTACTTTAACGAAAGCAAAATTTTTTGAATTAAATAAAATAAATCAAAAACTAGATAAAATAACTTTCAAAAATATTTGACTCCACTGATGACAATCAACGTCTTTATTTTTGTTTGTTGTGCATCAGCGTCTTTATTTTTGTTTGTTGTGCATTAGTGTCTTTATTTTTGTTTGTTGTACAGCCAGTCTCGCAGTGCAAAAATAATCGCAGAGCGATTAAAAAAGTATTGAGTGCAAAGTAAGTCATACTCACTGCAAAAAAAAAACTGACTATTGCCTCCTATGTTAAAGCATATATAGGTTAGGAGGCTGGTAGGAAGCAGCTAAAACTGCCTCGGAGGCAGGTAGGAGGCAGGTTAAAGGCAGCAACATTTTCGATGGAGGCAGGTAGGAGGCAGGTAAAAACCGTTTTTCAAAAATTCAGGCATCGCGTCCTTACCAGGTTATGAAATCATTCAGTATTTAGTGAGGTTTTAATGCTGTAAAAAACTTGTAGTTTTTAGCCCATTAATCGTAAAACGTGGAGGTAGAAAAATGATAAACATTGTTGATATTTTAGTTTAATTAAATTGATATTGTGTCAGTTTTAGTGTCAATTTTTCTTAATAAACCCAATAATAATTTATTTAGTTTAATTAAAAATTTGGATAAAAATACTCCAGCAGACTATAAAATTTAAATTTTTTTGTACACTGACAGGTTTTTTGCTGATTTTCTGCTTCCCACGTTTCGGGGTAAATATTTCGAATTTTTCTCACTAAAACATTAATATTTTTAATAGAAAATTATTTATTTAAAAAAAGCAAGAGATTTTGTTTTAGGTGAAATTTACTTCATTGGTAAGTGTGAAAAAAAGACATACACAACTTGAATAAAACACCCCACTCACATTGACAGACATACGTAAACCATATTATGCAATTATAAGTATTTTCGTTTTCGCATTAAAACTAATAACACCGGTAGAGTGAACTAATTGGTACCCAGAATAGTCCAAAATCGACTCAAATATGTATCGTAGTAAGCTCTAATTGGAGCCATTATACGTGTTAAATTAATGTCACCTGGCTCAAATCGGTGCTAGCTTCACTAGGCTTCGTAATTGCGGCTGTAAACTCCGTTTGAGAAAATATATAATAAATTAATTTTCCCTAATGTTTTTATTTTATATAGTATGTTTGATACCTGCACACTGATCTTAAATTGTGCCTAATTCGCTATTTTCCGGAGCCAAAAATATTTCATCGTAGTACGATGCACTTAGAGTATTAGTAACTAAACGACATTTGAATTTCCTCACACATTCGATTAGCGACTTCATATCTGAAAACGGTTGAACCATCTAAAAGCAAAACAAGATAGTCAAAATCCTTCTATTTACACGGAAATTGTTCAGTGTTAATATTTTTTGCAGAGTTATAACGTTATAGAATCACTTTTAGCCAATTAGTGCTTATCCCAGTAATGACGGGGTGCCTGAATTGGGAAAAGCGGTTTTTACCTGCCTCCTACCTGCTACATCGGAAATTTTGCTACCTCCTACCTGCCTCCTACCTGCCTCCACCCTGCCTCCGAGGCAGTTTTACCTGCCTTTTACCTGCCTTCAGTCTTCCAGAGAGAGGTGCAAGAGCCGTAACCAGAGATGCCAAATGGATAGTAAATGATCTTCTGGACTCTGGCATGCAATCCACCGAGCACTAGGACAGGCATTGCACATGCACAGGTATTCGCTTTCTGCTATTTAATGCATGTAGCCTCAATAATAAATTCTTTGAACTGCAAGCTCTCCTGTCAAGTAACCAAGATGATATATTGTTTGTCTGTAAATTATGGCTTGATGATAGCCTTAATAATTTTATTTGGTTCAAATCAATACATAGTTGTTCGTAAATATAGGAGGTGCAAGGGTGGAGGTGTGATTGTTTTTATCAAAATTAAAATAAAAACAGTTGAGCTAGCCTTAGAACCATTTTTTTCGGATCTCAAAATTGTGATATTCGATGTTTTGGGAGCTCTAGGTAAAGTTAGGTTTATCTGCTTTTATAACCCGCCTAATTCAAAAAATGAAGTTAAAAAATGCAAAATTTTAAAAAACTTATTACTGAAGTTTCTAAGGTTCCTTTTCCCACAATTAAAGGGGGGATGTTAACATGCCTCATATCAACTGGGAATAACGTCCCTTACAAGTAATTGCATGTCGCATAATATTTTTTTAAACACTGTGGTTGAAAATGGTTTCCAACAACTTGTAAATTTTCCAACACATATAAGCGGAAACACACTGGATCTTATTTTAACTGATCAAAACGATATTAGTTTTGATTTATTCGACATTGAGCCTTTTACCACGACGTGCGACCATTTAAGTATAGAATTTCATGTAAATTGTTCTATTAAAAAGCCCATGGATAAGTGTAGCAAAAGAGTTTACAACTTTAAAAAGGCTAATAATATTTTATCCGAGTCAAATAATCATTCAGTAGAAAGTTTATATGCAGTTTTTTGGAGCAAGAATGAAACTTGTATAAAGAAATTTTTTCCACTCAAAAAACCAAATCATCAAAAATTAATTGAATATCCTAAAATAATATACCGACTTACCAAAAATAAAAAAAAGCTTTATAAAAAAAGTAAAACGTCCGATCTGCACAAAAAATTGTGGAAAAACGTGTAATAAAAATTACAAAAATGAACTTAAGAAATTTTATCAAGTTCGTGAAGAAAATTTTCTTACTAATGACTGCATTAATAGTTTTTATAAGTTTGCAAATGAAAAACTTAAAGCGAAACCTGCAACTATAGGGCCTATAAAACTAAACAACGGATTAATAATTACTGATGAAAAAGAAATGTGTGAAGCTTTTAACAATTATTTTAGTTCCACACATACTACTGAGGATGGTTATCTCCTTGATTTTGAGTTACAATCTGAAAAGAAGCTTACCACAGTTCTTTTTTCGGTAAAAATTGTAGTTAAAAAACTAAAAAATCTACCTACCAAGTTTTCTAAAACACCTGATGGCTTACATTCATTTATTTTGAGTTTAGCTGAAGAAATCGCAATGCTTCTTGCGCGAATTTTTGAGTTTTCTCTTGAAAAAGGTAAATTACCTAATATATGGAAAAATGTTTTTATAGTACCTATTTTTAAAAAAGGTTTGACCTGTGAGTGTGGCAATTACCGACCTATATCCTTGACGTGACGTGCCAATGCTGCAAAATTATAGAAAGCATTATTTCAGTTGCGATTATAAATTTTCTTAAAGATCAAAACCTGATTTCTAAAGATTAGTTTGGTTTTTTTGTGAAAAAAATCAGTGGGCTTAAAACTTTTTACTTTTCTGACAGAATGGACAAATGTCTTAGAAAACAAAAAATTCGTTGATATTATGTGCATCAATTATGCTAAAGCATTTGATTCCGTGAGTCATGAAAAATTATTATTTAAATTAAAAAACTACAGCGTTTGTTATGAACTTTTTGATTGGTTAAAAAGATTTCTAATAGGAAGAAGACACCAAGTCATCAGTGGCGATGGAATAACACGGTCTAATAAAAAATTGTTTCAAGTGGGGTGCCCCAAGGTAGTGTCTTGGGTCCCCTTTTGTTCTTGATATATATAAACGATTTGCCAAAATCAATTGGAGGGTCTACAAAAATCAAACTTTTTGCCAATGACGCAAAAGTTTATCAAATTATAGACAGCCCTCAATCTTTTGATCGAATCCAAAATTCATTGAACGACTTTCATAATTGGTCCCAGAAATTGCAGCTGAATATTGCTTTCCAAAAATGCAGCATTTTGTCCTTAGGGCACAACAACCCTAACAATACGTTACCATTTAAATTCCATAAATATTGAGCGCGAAAATTCCGTCCGCGACCTAGGTGTAAAAATCACGCACAATCATATTCTCAGAGCATTGTGCTGCTATTGCATCAAAAGCGCCCAGCCGAGTATCTATGTTGTTCAGAGCTTTTACGACAAATAACATATCAGCTCTTCTCAAAGCATACATTACGTTTATAAGGCCGCTTTTGGAATTTAAGACCAGTGTGTGGTCTGCACATCTAATAAAAGACAACAAAATAATTGAGCGCGTCCAACATGTTTTCACACGTAAGCTTTATGCACGCTGCGGTTTTCTGAAAGTCGCATATGAAACTCATTCTCAACTCAAGTCATATGCACACTCACATTGCAATGAGTTAGAGCCAGAAACTTTATCATCGCGAAGGCTTAAAAACGACATGATAATGACGTATAAAATTCTTAATGGAATAGTTGACATCGACTCTAAAACGTTTTTCTAAATAGATAAAAATCTAAAAACCCAAAATAATTGAGCTAAACTTCATGCAAATAAGCATCGCCTAGATATAAGCAAATATTTTATTAGTAATAGAATAATTAATCTATGAAACAAATTGCCAACCAACATAGTGCAAGACAAAACTACCAAACCCAAACTCGTTTTGTAAAAGACTAACACAGTTCTTTCATGAAAACAGCATAGAATATAATGTGATAAATTTCCTTGAACTGTTTACAAAATTTAACTTTGCTTGATTGGTGGTAAAAAAACTTTTTTTTGTTGTACATCGTAGTATTTTTTTATAAATACCTGTGCAACTTTCATAGAGATTTAAATGGTTTTCATGTGATATGTTTTTTTGACTAGTTGTCTTTTTTGTATGTACGTTATATACTGTATAAAATAAACCAAATAATAAATTTCTTGATAAATCCAGATCTACAGCTGGATGTTCAGATTTCAATATTGCAGATAGAGATCTACACAATGGTCAAAACCCTGCCATTTAAACAGAATATGTTCAGTGTTAAATATTTTCAGAGTTTCAACCTTATACAATCACTTTAGCCAATTAGCGCTTAGGAAAAAAAATGGAGATTAATTTTTTCCCAAGAGCTGATTGGCTAAAACAGGTTTTCCCACAACCATTCCCACAGAGCAAAATATATATGACGTGATCACGAATACTATATGACATTTTGAGGGTGTTTAAAATCCTGACGTGTACCAATTTTCGGATCTCCCGCTGGATAAATATATATTGGTACAGGGTCTTTAAAGCCTTAAGCAGGGAACTTGGAGCCATCGAAAATTTTGGGGAACTTGGAGCCACGAGCAATGGGAACTTAGAGCCTTTAAGAAAAATTTGGTTTGGGGCTAGATTTAGGCTTCGCTTAGGCTTAAGTAAACGTTTTAGCGATTTTTATTTTTAGCTCCATATTCCCATCTTTAGGCTCCGAGTTCCCCATTTATGGCTCCAAGCTCCCTATTTTTGGCTCCTAGTTCCAGTTCCAAGTTCCTAAGGCTCCATCAAACCTAAATCATCCATATCTACATATTTTAAATCGTTTACATAGCTTTTTTGTAAAGTGAACTACAAAAGTCAATCACCAAGTCTGTTATCCTATTAGTAATTATTTTCTTCAACTCACTTTCACTTATTATGTCTTTGCAGCGATGATACAGAAAACAAAAAAAAAACCACCCGCTGCTTAACTCAAAATAGGTCACAATTTAAAAAAAAATAAATTGAAAAAAATGGTGACAAGCCTGAATTTTAACTAGAAACCTAAAAAATACCCGAACCAAAAAAGTATTTATATAAAAAAAATTATTTACAAGAAAATTAAGTTATTAGGATTCTAATTAAAAAAATTTAAAAACAATAACAGATTTTAAAATTTACAAAACAACTTATTATAAATTTTTTTTTCTTTAAAACAGCAATTAAGCATTTTTTTCAGTCCATAGCCAGGCTAATAATTTGGTCACTATTGTAATACTTTTGTGGGATCGCATTTTTTTTATAAATAAACTACCTGAAAGCAAACGATCTGCAGGTAGGTAATGTAAGTCATATGCCAATCCCACTTAAGATCATCAAAATTTTTAGTCTAAGTTTAATTCTCAACTTTCATAGATTCTGATTTATTCATATCAGTTACCAAATCGTCGTATTTTGAGTGGTTACTTTATTTACACGGCCCTTTCTTTTTATACTTGGACAGTAAACAAGGCACGTCTATACTAGTCCGCCAATAGTTAAAAGTTTATGTAAATTCTAGGTTGTAGCGCAGCGACCGAATCACCCATCCTTTCGCCTAATGAACCCCAAGGAATCAAACCAGATAAAGACAAAATACTCTGTGCTAAAACGAATTATTATTTTTATTGTTTTTTTTATCCAAAGACAGGGATATGCTGTGAAGCTGTGTTGTATGTTTTGTTGTGTGATCGCTTATTATGGCTCTTGCGGTTCCTGCTTTGAGTGAAATAAACACTTATTACCAATCTTTTCTTCAGCTGCCTATTTATTTTAATTTAAGTTTAAGGATTTATAAAGAAAATTTAATTTTTGCATTGCTAACCATAAGTGTTAAGTAAAAGCTCCAAACAATATCTTTAAAAAATATCGAAGTTCAATAATTTTAAATTAACGTGAAAATCTTGGGTCCATTGTCCTAATTCCAAATTCGCCAAACGAAAATGAAAAAATAAACATAAAAATTCGCCAAACGAAAATGATTATCTAATATTTAATAAAATTTTTAAGGAATAATGATACATTTGAAGAAGTTTATAGCAAAGAAAAAATGTTAGGTTAGTTAGCTGAGCATACCTAAAGTTGCAGACGAACAAAATATTAAAACTAAAAAACATAAAAATCGCGTGTTTCTGTGCTTCCCCGAACACGTAATGTAGAAATAAGCATAATAGTTGCACGTCATCAGCGGGGGCTATTATATTTATGTTACAATTTAGAATAAACTACTAAGTTATTTTTAAAAATTTTTTAGTATAAATTTTTATATTATTAAACAAATATACAAATAGTTTTAGGTTAGCAAAAAAATTTTTAATTTACTATTTTGTAAATTTATTCTAATACATGCAGTAAAAAAACAAGCAAAAAGTTTGACTTTTTTTTAAATTTAACTTTTTATTAAAATCTTTTTAAAAAACCTAGAATGATATTAAAATAAAAAGTGGAATTAAATGAAAATTATAATATTTATAACTCGCGAAAATTATCACATTATAAAAAATTGTAAAAAAACAAAACGCCCGTAAATAAAACAAAAACAATAGTTTTTGTAATGCATTTGGATCCGTATTTTTATGGTTTTACACAAAGTGGAACAAGTAACTGGCTTGGATGAAACCTGGCCGATTAATCCGTCATTAATTTATCAATTTGCATAATTTATTTTTAATGATAATTGATTGAAAACAGTAATAAGAGATATAATGATCATTGTTTTGAAAAAGCAAAAAGTAAAAAACAAAATTGATAAGCAATTAATTTTAAAGAAGCAATTAAATTTTTGGTTTTGCTGCTAAAAAAATTAGCAGAGAAGCAACCTGCAGTAGCAATAAGCTACTCTAGGAGAAGCAACTGTAGTTGTGGGGAACCACAGACGGACCAGGGTAGTGCAACAAGGTATCCAAGAGCATACCTTAACATTTTTAATAGTTATAGAATTGTTTGATGTATTTAAAAAAGAAGCAAATAATTAAAGATAATTTACAATTAAATCTGACTTTTTATGTATATTAAGTTTGAATAAAAGTGGTTTATAGTTTACATAAAATTTATTTATTTTGTCAAATAACTCACTATTTTTATACTTGAGATTTAAAAATTGAATGAACAATTCATTAGTGGTAACAATTGGTGTTAGCGGCGCCAACCCCCTGTTTTAGTTCGGTAATACCCGGGGTGGTTATTTCTCGCGTTTAACTGGCAATGTACCCTTAGTTAACGTGTTTTTGCTGTCGTCGACTTAAAAGCCTTTTTCAGTTTTTTCCCCCTTTGTCGCCAAAAAGGCACTAAAGTTTAAAGGTGTTCTTCACCCCTTTTCATGGTCCCGCCTTAGGGTTAAGCTTGCTCGCATTTTTTCTAACCTTTTCTCAAAGTACTTAGGCTTAAATTTACTTCCATGCCGTTGAACTTGCGTAAGGTGTTTTTGGTTATTCATATGTGTTAGCTGCCTCGGTTTTATGAATTTTGTGGCGCCCAGTAAAAACCTGCCCGTTTTCTCATTAACGCATAACATAACAAGTACTAACTAACGTTATTTAACATTACCTGGTAAACTCAGTTCGACGACGGTTCTCCTTCTATAGGGAGAACATACAGACATACATGCAGCTTTTGTGTAGCACTTTCGGTCAACCCAGCTCTCGGTTCAGCGTTTGACTTGTGTCTGTCGACGGTTTGGAGATCCCCGCTAAAATAACAGCGTGACAATAGCTAGATAACTGTGGCACTTGCAACTTAGGAATTCGCAAAGGACCTAACACTGTTGATTGTCTCAGTTGTGACGCAATATTTTATCTAGCGTGCACAGGACTTTCCGCTGCTGAGTTTAAAAAACTGAACATGATTTTGCCGTGCAAAGCTTGCACCACTTGGCTTAATGACAAGCAGTCTGACTTGAAAACCGTAGAAACTCGATTTAATAAAATTGAAACCGTTCTGGATCAAATTGTTGAACTAAATTGCACCAAAGGAACCTGAATTAACATCAGATTCTTCTGACTTTCGACGAAGCTAACTTGAACGAAAAAAAACGCAGATCCTGATTTTCATGTTGTCACATCTCAAAAGAAAAAGTGTAGACAAAGGAAAGAAAATGTTCCCACAACCTTAACAGAAGAACAGTTTTTAGTGTGGCTTTGTAAGTATGACTCTGAACGAGAAGAAAAAGAAGCTAAAAAAACCCAACGCAAAGAAAACGAGAAAGCCTTAGTGTTAAAAGGTGTACCTGATACCGATAATTTGAATCAAAACGCCCACAATATTTCAGTTATTATCTCCAGCATTAATCTACCGCAGCAAGTTACCCCGCTTGAGTTTTTTTGCATGGGCAGAAAAAATTCTGAGCACCCAGATAGGCTTCTTAAGGTTAAATTTGAAAGAAGTGCCCATCGAAATCTTATTTTGGAGTATGCCAAGAATTTTCGCTGCTCAAAAACATGGGAATCAGTGTTTGTCTGGCCAAGTTTTACGCTCTTGGAACGCAAACGACTGACTGGTCTCTACAAACAGCGGGAGGACTTGGCGAAAGCTGCGAACCTACCCACCAAAGCTTTTAAAATTTCAAGAAACGGACTTTCTCCAAACTCTTGGTTTGTAACCAGAGATTCCAAATGGATAGTAAATAATCTCCCAGATTCTGGTATGCAATCCACTTAGCGCTAGGACAAGCATTGCACAGGTATTTGCTGTCTGCTATTTAATACCCGTAGCCTCAATAATAAACTTTTTGAACTGCAAGCTCTCCTTTCAAGTAACCAAGATTATATATTGTTTGTCTGTGAATCATGGCTTGATGATAGCCTTAATAATTCTATTTTAATTGATTCAAATCAAAACGTAGTTGTTCACAAAGATAGGGGTTGCCGGGGTGGAGGTGTGATTGTTTTTATCAAAAATAAAATAAAAACAATTGAGCTAGCTTTAGAACCAATTTTCTCATATCTCAAAATTGTGATATTCGATGTTTTGGGAGCTCTAGGGAAAGTTAGGTTTATTGGCTTTTATAACCCGCCCAATTAAAAAAATGAAGTTGAAAAAATGCAAAGTTTAAAAAAACTTATTACTGAAGTTTCTAAGGTTCTTTTTCCTACAATTCTAGTGGGGGATATTAACATGCCTCATATTAACTAGGAAATAACGTCCCTTACAAGTAATTTCATGTCGCATAATATTTTTTTAAACACTGTGGTTGAAAATGGTTTCCAACAACTTGTAAATTTTCGAACACATATAAGCGGAAACACACTGGATCTTATTTTAACTGATCAAAACGAAATTATTTTTGATTTATTCGACACTGAGCGTTTTACCACGACTTGCGACCATTTAAGTATAAAATTTCATGTAAATTGTTCAATTAAAAAGCACATAGCTAAGTGTAGCAAAAGAGTTTACAACTTTAAAAATGCTAATATTTTGAAATGAAAAAAATTCTTAGTGAAGTTGACTGGGAATCGGAGTTTATGTCAAATAATCATTCGGTAGAAAGTTTATACGCAGTTTTTTGGAGCAAAGTCAAAACTTATATAAAGAAATTTGTTCCACTCAAAAACCAAATCATTGAAAATTTATTGAATATCCTAAAATAATCTACCGACTTACCAAAAAGAAAAAAGCTTTATAAAAAAGTAAAACATCCGATCTGCACAAAAAATTGTGGAAAACGTGTAATAAAAATTACAAAAATGAACTTAAGAAATTTTATCAAGTTTGTGAAGAAAATTTTTTTCCTAATGGCTGCATTTATAGTTTTTATAAGTTTGCAAATCAAAAACACAAAACAAAACCTGCAACTATAGGGCATATAAAACTAAACAACGGATTAATAAATACTGATGGAAAAGAAATTTGTGAAGCTTTTAACAATTATTTTAGTTCCACATATACTACTGACAATGGTTATCTCCCTGATTTCAAGTTACAAACCGAAAAGAAGCTTACCACAGTTTATTTTCCGGTAAAAATTGTAGTTAAAAAACTAAAAAATCTCCCTAACAAGTTTTCTAAAACACCTGATGGCTTACCTGCATTTATTTTAAAAAGTTTAGCTGAAGAAATCGCAATGCCTCTTAACGAATTTTTGAGTTTTCTCTTGAAAAAGGTGAATTACCTAATATATGGAAAGATGCTTTTATGATACCTATTTTTAAAAAAGTTTTGACCTGTGAGTGTGGCAATTACCGTCCTATATCCTTAACGTGCCAATGCTGCAAAATTATGGAAAGCATTATTTCAGTTGAGATTATTAAATTTCTTAAAGATCAAAACCTGATTTCTAAAGATCAGTTCCGTTTTTTGTCAAAAAAATCAGTGAGCTTACAACTTTAACTTGCCTCGCAGAATGGACAAATGGCTTGGAAAACAAAAAAATTGTTGATTTTATGTACTTCGATTATGCTAAAGCATTCGATTCTGTGAGTTATGAAAAACTATTATTTAAATTAAAAAAGTATGGCATTTGTTATGAACTTTTTGATTGGTTAAAAAGTTTTCTAATAGGAAGAAGACACCAAATCAGTGGCGATGGAATAACACGGTCTGATAAAAAACATTATTTCAAGTGGGGTGCCCCAAGGTAGTGTCTTGGGTCCCCTTTTGTTCTTGATATATATAAACGATTTGCCAAAATCAATTGGAGGGTCTACAAAATTTTTTTGCTGACGACGCAAAAATTTATCAAATTATAGACGGCCCTCAATCTTTTGATCAATTCCAAAATTCATTGAATTTTGTAATTGGTCCCAGAAATGGCAGCTGAATATTGCTTTCCAAAATTCAGCATTTTGTCCTTAGGGCACAACAACCCTAACAAACGTTACCATTTAAATTCCATAAAGATTAAGCGCAAAAATTCCATCCGCGACCTAGGTGTAAAAATCACGCACAATCTCATATTCTCAAAGCATTGTGCTGCTATTGCATCAAAAGCTCAAAGCCGAGTATCTATGTTGTTCAGAGCTTTTACCACAAATAACATGTCAGCTCTTTTCAAAGCATACGACATGATAATGATGTATAATATTCTTAATGGAATAGTTGACATCGACTCTAAAACGTTTTTCTCAATAGATAAAAATCTAAAAACACAAAATAACGGAGCTAAACTTCATGCAAATAAGCATCGCCTAGATATAAGCAAATCCTTCTTTAGTAATAGAATAATTAATCTATGGAACAAATTGCCAACCAACATAGTGCAAGCCAAATTTACCAAACCCAAACTCGTTTTGTAAAAGACTAACACAGTTCTTTCATGAAAACAGCATAGAATATAATGTGATAAATTTCCAAACTGTTTACAAAATTTAATTTTGCTTGATTGGTGGTAAAAAAACTTTTTTTTTGTTATACATCGTAGTATTTTTTTTATAAATACCTGTGCAACTTTCATAGAGATTTAAATGGTTTTCTTGTGATATGTTCTTTTTTTGACTAGTTGTCTTTTTTGTATGTACATTATATACTGTATAAAATAAAACAAATAATAAATTTTTTGATAAATCCAGATCTACAGCTGGATGTTCAGATTTCAATATTGTAGATAGAGATAGATCTACACGATGGTCAAAACCCTGCCATTTAAACAGAATATGTTCATTGTTATATATTTTCAGAGTTTCAACGTTATACTTTGGCCAATTAGCGCTTAGGAAAAAATGGAGATTAATTTTTTTCCTAAGAGCTGATTGGCTAAAACAGGTTTTCCCACAACCATTCCCACAGAGCAAAATATATATGACGTGATCACGAATACTATATGACATTTTGAGGGTCTTTAAAATCCTGACGTGTACCAATTTTCGGATCTCCCGCTGGATAAATCTATATCGGTACAGGGTCTTTAAAGCCTTAAGCAGGGAACTTGGAGCCATCAAAAATTTTGGGGAACTTGGAGCCCCGAGCAATGGGAACTTAGAACCTTTAAGAAAAAATTGGTTGGGGCTAGATTTAGGCTTCGCTTAGGCTTAAGTAAACGTTTTAGCGATTTTTATTTTTAGCTCCAAATTCCCATCTTTAGGCTCCAAGTTCCTCATTTACGGCTCCAAGCTCCCTATTTTTGGCTCTTAGTTCCAGTTCCAAGTTTCTATGGCTCCATCGAACCTAAATCATCCGTATCTACATATTTTAAATCGTTTACATAGCTTTTTTGTAAAGTGAACTACAAAAGTCAATCACCAAGTCTGTTATCCTATTAGTAATTAATTTCTTCAACTAACTTTCACTTATTATGTCTTTGAAGCGATGATACAGAAAACAAAAAAACCCACCCGCTGCTTAACTCAAAATAGGTCACAATTTAAAAAAAAATAAATTGAAAAAAAATGATGACAAGCCTGAATTTTAACTAGAAACCTTAAAAATACCCGAACCAAAAAAGTATTTATATGAAAAAATCATTTACAAGAAAATTAAGTTATTAGAATTCTAATTAAAAAAATTTCAAAACAATAACAGATTTTAAAATTTACAAAACAACTTATTATAAATTTTTTTTCTAATGAAACAGTGATTAAGCATTTTTTCAGCCCATAGCCAGGGTAATAATTTGGTCACTATTGTAATACTTTTGTGGGATCGCATTTTTTTATAAATAAACTACCTGAAATCAAACGACCTGCAGGTAGGTAATGTAAGTCATATGCCAATCCCACTTAACATCATCAAAATTTTTAGTCTAAGTTAAAACCCAACTTTCATAGATTCTGATTAATTCATATCAGTAACCAAATTGTCCTATTTGGATTGGTTACTTTATTTACACGGTCCTTTATTTTTATGCTTGGACGGTAAACCAGGCACGTCTATACTAGTCCGCCAAAAGTTAAAAGTTTATGTAAATTCTAGGTTGTAGCGCAGCGACCGAATCACCCAGCCATTTGCCCAATGAACTCCAAGGTATCAAACCAGATGAAGACAAAATATATTGTGCTAAAACGAATTATTATTTTTATTGTTTTTTTTATCCAAAGACAGGGATATACTGTGAAGCTGTGTTGTATGTTTTGTTGTGTGATCGCTTATTATGGCTCTTGCGGTTCCCGATTTGAGTGAAATAAACACTTATTACCAATCTTTCCTTCAGCTGCGTATTTATTTTAACTTAAGTTTTAAGGATTTATAAAGAAAATATAATTTTTTTTATTGCTAACCATTAGTGTTAAATAAAAGTTTCAAGCAATATCATTAAAAAATATCCAAGTTTAATAAGTTTAAATTAACCTAAAAATCTGGGGTCCATTGTCTTATTGCCAAATAAAAATTCGCCAAACGAAAATGATTATCTAATATTTAATAAAATTTTTAAGAAATAATGATACATTTGAAGAAGTTTATAGCAAACAAAAAATGTTAGGTTAGTTAGCTGAGCATACCTAAAGTTGCAGACGAACAAAATAATAAAACTGAAAAACATAAAAATCACGTGTTTCTGTGCTTCCCCGAACACGTAATGTAAAATAAGCATATTATGCTTGCTTGCTAAAATAAGCATAGTTGCACGTCATCAGCGGGGGCTATTATATTTATGTTACAATTTAGAATAAACTACTAAGTATTAAACATTAAACTACATTATTAAACAAATATACAAACAGTTTTAGGTTAGCAAAAGAATTTTTAATCTACTATTTTGTAAGTTTATTTTAATACATGCAGTGAAAAAACAAGCAAAAAGTTTGACTTTTTTTTAAAATTTTACTTTTTATTAAAATTTTTTAAAAAACATTAGAATGATAATAAAATAAAAAATAAAATTAAATGACAATTATAATATTAAAAACACGCCAAAATTATTTCATTATAAAAAATTGTAAAAAAACAAAACGCACGTAAATAAAAAAAACAATAGTTTTTGTAATGCATTAGGATCAGTATTTTGTTGGTTTTACACAAAGTGGAACAAGTAACTGGCTTGGATTAAACCCGGGCGCATAATCCGTTATTAATTTATCAATTTGTAAAATTTATTTTTAATGATAATTGATTGAAAATAGTAATAAGAATATATTGATTATTGATTTGAAAAAGCAAAAAGTAAAAAACAAAATTGATAAGCAATTAATTTTAAAGAAGCAATTAAAATTTTTGGTTTTGTTGCTAAAAAATTAGCAGAAAAGCAACCTGCAGTAGCAATAAGCTACTCCAGGAGAAGCAACTGGCGTTGTGGCGAACCACAGACGGACCAGGGTATTGCAACAAGGTATGCAAGAGCATACCTTAACATTTTTAATAGTTATAGAATTGTTTGATGTAACTCACTATTTTTATACTGAAGATTTAGAAATTGAAAGAACAATTCATTTATTTTTACTAAGAATTTTTCTTTTTCATTACATATTCGCGCGATTAGAATCAATTGAGAATATAAGACATTAGTTCCTAGACTATCACAGATATTGCTATATTTGTGTACATATCGGATAACATTAAACTGAAAAGCATAAGTTTTGTTATAAACAGTTATAGACCTATAAATATTGTTAATTTTTATTTGTAAATCTAAATACTTACATGTATTGATTGAGTTATTAGTTTGTGAAAAAAGTATGTAATGAATCTGGGTAAATATTTTTACAGATTTCCGGAAATTTTGGGCAGTTAAAACAAGCAACATCATCCATATATCTTACTGCATTTTTTGTAATAATTCTAGAATGTGGATTGTTTTTGAGATAAATGAATTTCATAAATGACAGAGGTAAATCCGCAATATGAGGAGAAGCATTACCTCCCATAGGTATACCAGATATTGGTAAAAAATAATTCCAGAAAATTTAATATGTGTATTGTTAATGACAAACTTAATTAGATTTTTTATTTCACATTTAGAATAGACCTTTATTTTATCATATGCTAGGTTGTTATCAGTATAAAAACATTTATCATATCCTACCGCCAGATATTGCTTTTTGGCATTCTTAAGGTCTCTCCGGACAGTTTTTATTGCAGGGCTTTTAGTAGTAAACCAATTGCAATAAAGAGCAAAAATTACCCATTTTTATTTACACACAATTTTTTTTTGAATTATTATACTTATAGAGTATTATAATATTTTAAGATATTCAAATGACGAAAATTTGACTAATTGGCAAAAAGCAGACAACAATTTCTGTTTACAATAATGATATTTTTTGAATTTATGTGAAATAAATTTTAAAAATTATAAAAAAATTAAAAAAAATTATTAAAATCAAAAAAAAAAAATTGTGGCCAAATATGTTTTAAGTGGTAATCGATCTCGGGACCTTTCAACAATTTGACGACGCGCTAACCGACTATGCCACTGTTACAATGGAATGATGAGCTCTAAAAACCATTTATAAACAAACCCTCTGAAATAAATTGATAAAACGCACGACGCACGACAGAACTATTTATGCGTTAAAAAATACAAAAAATATTATGGCTTTCCAAAAATTTTAAATTTCAATAGAAGTACACTATCTGGAGCTTTAATTTTAATTAAAGCTCCAGATAGTATTATTAACTAAAGCTTTAATTTTAATTGGAGCTTTGATTTAATTTCATTTTACCAAAATAAATTAAATCGAAGTTTTACCAAAATTTTGAAAAAATTAACCCCCATTTTTCACGGAAAATTGTATATTAAACCATAAATACAACAGTATTCAATTTAATTTTTACGTATGTGAAAAAGGGTAACGGTGTCTCTCTATTGAAAGTATTTTTTAATAAATAGTTTGCAGTAAATATTTTTAAGGGTTTTAAAAAAATTTTATTACAATTTGATTTTTAATATCAATTATTTCAATTACTTACAATAATATAATGAACGTTCACTTTATAATCGTGATATTTCTGCCTTTTTATATAAATTTTTTAGTGAAAAATTACTGTATTTCACGAGATCTCGTATGTCAAAAATCGCGATTTTCCATACTTAAGAAAACTGTCCAAGAGACCTTAAAGAGAAAAACAGTTAACTGTAACATTGTGTTTAATACTGTGTTAAGAGATAAGTTTGAATATAAAGTGCTAAAATCTGCAGTTACAATATGATCAATGCTTTTAATATTTTCAATTTTATTAATTAGGGTAACTGACTTAATTTTGGCCACATATTTTATTTTTTTGGATAAGTTTTTTCTGGTTTTTCCAATGGACCCATAATTTGGTCTAAAAATCAAACGATAGCTAATCTTGTTATTCCAGTGCAAAATTTCAAAATTTCTGTTTCACTTAAAGACCAGTGAAGGTTTATTGATTTTTTATAGTGGCCGAAATTAAGGCGCAAGCCATTAACTTCGGCCACCTAGAAAAAACTGGCTATAACTATTGCCAAAACAAACAATAAAAATTGTTTAAGGTTGCAAATTCATCCTTAGGTATTGTTCTTGGTACATATAACTTAATTTTTTCCCATTTGCAAACTTTAATACTTACTAGCAAGACTTTAAATAATTATGTCAAAACCTTAAAAAACACAATTTTTAATAACCTGTGTTTTTGATTGATTTTTTTGTGTGAAAAATATTTCAGCATAAAATTTATTAGCAGTTATTAACAAGCATAACAGTTATTAGCAAGACTTTAAATAATTATGTCAAAACCTTAAAAAACAAGTTTTAATAACCTGTATTTTTTGTTAAATTTTTTTTGCTTAAAAAAACGTCAAAAAAAGTCAAACGAGCAAAAAAAATTCTTTGTAGATACTTTAGTACGATGATATTTGAAAACAGCAAGTAACGGCAGGTTCTTTCACCTAAATTTTAAGGTGGTCGAAATTAACGGAATCTTAAAATGCGCAGTTAGTTAAACGCATTGCAAAGTGATTTTGAAGAAAATATCAAAACATAAAATATAACAACTTTGAGCCTTAAATAGAAGATATTTGAAGGTTATATAGTGCTTCGTTCTAAATTTGAAAACAAAGCAAAAATTAAGAAAATAAAAAAAATTCATTTTTTCCATGAAAATGTTAATAATGCAGAATAACAAAAATAAAAAACTTTTTCAAAAACACTTTATTCAACATTCATCCAGTTACTTTTGTGCTAGTTCTTTTGTGTTTTCAAAATAAACCAAGTTTATAACACCCTAAATTAGTGGCCGAAATTAAGGCCTGGCCGAAATTAAGTCAGATACCCTACTTGTAAGCTATTGTCAATGGACCAATCAGTAACACTAATTTTTTCAACAAGTGAATTACATTAATTATGAAAGTGAATTTTGAAGAACTTTAGGATTTTACCTAATAAAATAGATACAGACTTTGATCTAAAATCAATTTTTTTGGGAATCTAAATTTTGTACCATATTCCATTATATTTTTTAACAGACTATTTATTAATAATGACGTTTAGATTACCAGTTACAATATGTTTAAGGTTTGTGTTACAAAATTTAGACTTATAACAATCACAGTTACTATTGACTGAACTCAATATTTCACAGTTGAGGTTATTTTAAAACATTTTTATAGTTGCAATAATGTTAGATGTTAGTTTATCATATTTGTATACTATTTTAATTTTACCATAACATTTAATATAACAGGAAGTAAATTAAGGAGTGAAATGTCGTTAAATATATTATTAATTTTAATAAAGTTAAGACCTTTGTTGCAAAAGTATGTAAAAACATAAGTGATTTTACTTTAAGTTATAGGTTTTGTAATAATAATTCTAAACAGATATGCTGCCATTGCTTTTATAGCTAAAGATATATTAGGTGCTATTAAAATATTAATTTTAGTTAACAAGGTTTTAAAATTTTTTAATGATATATTAACTAATTTAGTATATACATTAGGAATACTAATTTGAGGGTTTTTAAATAGAGTAATTAAGTTTGTAATTAATAGCAAACAAAAAATGTTAGGTTAGTTGAAATGACATGCCTA
>JASAMX010034912.1:0-10322 GCA_030248175.1 Microlaimidae sp. YZB2_3 | reverse complement strand
CATGTGCTTCACTTAGTACATCTGTTTATTGAATAATAGGAAATAAATGAAGTAATGACATAAACAAGGTAATAAACACTCCGCGCGAAGCGTGGAAAATTTTTTTAGTCCTTTTATAACGCTTAAAAATTTTTCTCCGGGAGGCGAATTTGGGGGGGTGTCCCCGGGTACCCCAAATTTAGGGGGGGGGGGTGTCAGCAAAATCCGAAATTTTGGGGGGTATAACCCCCCTGCCCACCTATGCGTCCAATGTCCAAGTGGTGTCGTGCTTCGGAAACATCAAACCAGGGAAGTCTTACCTCTCCGAAAGCCCCGCGTCCAATCACTTTCAAAACCTCAAAATCTTCTCTGCACAGCCTGAGAGCTTTAGCTCTGTTTACCACCGGTTTCACTAAAAAAAATTAAACCAACATTAAATATTTCTATGTATTTCAACAATTAGACAATACAATGAATTTTTAAAATAAACCCGGTAGTATATATAATGCGAAACCTAAGTGTATAAATAAAAATCGCGGATACCGAATCAGACCTGCGCACTGCCCCAACCCCCGGGGTTTTAATTGAGGGGGGGGGCAATTCCAAAATAGGGAGAGCATGAGGGGCAATTTTTTCAAACGGGAGGGGGGGGGCAAGGAAAAAGAAAAAAAAAGATAAAAAAGGGAAAAAAGAAAGAAAAGAGAAAAAAGACAAAAAAACGTAAAATAAGTAAAAATAGGTTTAAAACAGGGACGTATATAACCAGGGGAGCAGGGGGCATTGATGGGCAGGGGGGAGGGTGGGGGTTATACCTCCTCCCCAAAAAAATCCCGATTAGCTGACACCCCCTAAAATTTATGGGGTAACTTGGATACCCTCCTAAAATTTGGGGGGTCCCAGTTCAGTACTAAAAACGCTAAAAATGGGGTATTTGAGGTATACCTCAAAAAATTTTCGGGACACCCCCCCGCCCCAAATTTCGGGGGTCGGGTAATACTCCCCCATATCCGGGAGGCTGCCCACCTATTGCACGGGGCGGCCGCTCCCCTGCATGGATGGATGCATGCATGGTGGCCAGATAGTAAAATTTGGGGGTTTTCAGAGGCTAAAAATTCAAAGTTTTCTAGCTCCACGCTAATTGCTCGGTGCCGAACTCGGCGCCGAAAAATTTGCTGCTCATCTGATTTGGTTTACAGTGTGGGTGTAGCCAGGAGGTCTTCTTAAAGGTCTAAATCTATTTTTTGTGAATTCCAGGCTCTTCCAATGTCTGCTAATGTAATTTTAAACTAATAAAACATATTTTTAAATAAAAACATTAGATAATCTTAGGCCAAAATCAGTGTGTGGTTTTGTGGTTTGTGGCAGGCTGCCGCCAGAGGTGTTGGTCGCATAACGCCCACCAATTCACCTCTCTCTGGCAGCAGCACCTAAGTGCTATTAGAAAAACGGATGGTTAGCTATAACTAGAACAAAACTGTGGCAATAGTGTTGTGGAAAATTATTAATTATACAGCTTTAACTACGTTTATCCCTGATTTTTTAAACGTTTTCAAAAATTATGGGGAGGGGGCTCCGGGCCTCTGCCCCCACCCCCCAAAATTTCGGGGGGCGGGGGGCTCCGCCCCGCCCCCAAAAAATTTTTGTACTGAAATCCGTCCCATAGATGTTTTTTTGGGGGGTAGGGACAGAGGGGTCCACCCCCCTAGAGCCAAAATTTTGCCCCCCCCCCTCCCCCCCAAAGCTCGAGAGCGGTCCGGCCTGACCCCCCTTAGTGAGGCTGATCCCCTTCCCCCCCCCCCCTCCTGACCAATTTGGACGTATATTTTTTTATTTACTGTCAAAAACACGGTTTTTTTTATTAAAAAACAGTGTTTAAATACACTTTTTAGGCGTAAATGGGCGGTTTTAGTACATAAAATTTAATATTAGACCTAAAAACACTTAAATTATTGAATTAAAAAAATTTTGTTAAAAAATTGGGTCCCCCTGACCCCCCCTAAATTTGAAATCTCGCACCCGTGGTCGACCCTCCTAAAAAGCCAGGGGGGTCCGAACCCCCCTGAACCTGAACCCCCTAAAAAATTTTGGCTTTCCATCCAGGGATGGACCCCCCTAGCGGACCCGACCAAAAACATCTATATCCGCCCCCCCCAAATAGAACCATGGGTACGTTCGGGGGGGGGGGGGGGGGGTTGGGGGGTGTGGTGGTTTTGGGTTTTTTTGTTGGTTTTTTGTGTGGGTTTGGTTTTTTTTTTTTTTTGTTTTTTTTGCTTTCTTTTTTTTTGGCTTTTTTGGTCGGGGGCCCGGGGCCCGGGGGGGGGTGGTGCTCGTTTGTTCCTGGTCCCCCCCCCCCCTGCTTCCCCGCCGTGCTCCCTATGGGTTCTGGTTTAAAATGGCTTATAATGCATTAAAATAAGCTGAAAACTGCACGAATTTCGCGATGATGGAGTCATAATAGGTCAAAAATGGCGCCCTAATTTTTAGGCGGCGAAAAGGGGGGAGGCAATAAAACGAGGGGGGCACAAGTCTGCGGTGGTATACAACAGAAGAAAGAACAATAACACAGACAACACCACACCCTTTCGCTTAGATTCTAAAATTAAAAAAAAATCATAAGTGTCTTCCAAAAAATGTTTTTACTTAACAACCTGAAAGCTTTAAATGGACCCCCCTCTGCACAGTATATACATTTGTTTCTGAGTATAATGTTAGATTATATATTTACTCTCATTATAAGCATTTTGTCTTTGGGAATACGATATCATCTATATGACAACGAAGGACCAGTTCAGTTTACGTCGATTTGCAATGCAACAAAAATCATAGGCATACGCAGTTTACATTATTTGAGGAGACTCCTTTTGTTTCTCATTTTACTAAGCATTTTCAAACTTATATAATGCTCTTGCAAGTAAGTACAGCGGAGTTTTTGTCACTAAGGAAGTTAGTGGGAAAAACACGTCTAATCAGCTGAAATTCTATTCTATTCCAGCTTTGAAAAAAAAATATTCACAAAAAAAGATTAGGTCTTTAAGGAACTTGAAAATGCAGGAGCTGGGTAACAAACAGCGATCAATTACAATTGGAATATCCAGAAAAAAACAAATCGTTCGATCGATCACTCCAGCGTATCATATATATATATATATATATATATATATATATATATATAAAACTGGGGGCGAGCAGGGGAGAAAGAAAAAAAGAGCAAAAAAGGAGAAAAACGGGAAAACAGAAAGAAAAAGGGGAAAAGGGACAAAAAAAGCAAAATAAGGTAAAAACAGGTCTAAAATGGCTTAAAATGCATTGAAATACGCTAAAAACTGCAAAAATTTTGCGATAATGGGGGCATAATAGGTAAAAAATGGCGCCATAATTTTTGGGCGGTGAGATACAAAAAAACTGAGGGGAGGGGGGGGGGGCAAATCCTCTAATAAAGCGGGGGGGGGGAATTTCCAGACCGTGCACAGGTCTGTATATATATATATATAGATGAACACGGTCAAAAAGCTAGAGGGGTTTACCCCGGGTAAATGAAATTTCAAAATCTAGGGGGAACCTAGGGGGGTCGAACCCCTCCTAGCTTTCTAGGGAGGGGGTCGACCCGGGGTGGAAGATTTTGAAACCTAGAGGGGGGTCAGGTGGGGTCCAATTTCCAAAACAAAATACTTTTAAACCATTAAATGTTTAATAAAAGATTTTTTTAATAAGATAATACTACAGTTTATTGAATAAAAAGCGATATTTACGAATAAAAAGGGTGTAAAAACATGAATTTGTGTTAAAAATTCACGTTTTTGGAAGGAAATTTAGTATAAAAAAAGTACTTAAAATTGTCTCGAGACGGGAGGGGGATCAGATTTCAAAATCTAGAGGGGGTCAGGCGTCAGGGGTAAAAATTGTAAAAATTTGAGGGGAGGGGGAGGGGCCCTGGTTTTTTTTCTAGAGGGGCGCCCAAAATTTTGAGGCTAGGGGGAAGGTGGACCCCACCCTACCTCCCCTGTTCATCTATGTATATATATATATATATATATATATATATATATATATATATATATATACAGACCTGTGCACGGTCTGGAAATGCCCCCCGCCCCCTTTATTGGAGGATTTTCCCCCCTCCCCGCCAAAAAATGAAAAAGTACCCTAAAATTATGAGGCCATTTTCGACCTATAATGACGCCATCATCGCGAATTTTTTTTTGCAGTTTTTAGCCTATTTTAATGTATTTTAAGCCATTTTGACCTTTTTACCTTATTTTTGGCTTTTTTGTGCCTTTTTTTTCTCTTTTCCCTTCTTTTTTTCTCTTTTTCTCCTCCTTTTTTCTCTTCTTTTTTTCCCCCTGCTCGGGCCCCCCCGTTTTATTGCCCCCCCCGTTCTCAAAAAAGTTGCCACCCCGTGCCCCCCCGTTTTGGAATTGCCCCCCCCCCGTTTTAACCCCGGGGGGGGCAGTGCACAGGTCTGTATATACAATGATGTTCCTACCCTCCATCCAATATCGACGCTCATAGGTCCCCGACCTTCGACGGGTCAGGGGGGGGGGGGGTCCACACCCGGGGTGTGGAGGTTTTTGACCTCCAGGGGGGGGGGGGTCACACCCCGGGGTGCTTTTTTGTGAAAAAAAGCAGGGGGGGTGGTCACACCCCGGGTACCATTTTTTTGACCAAAATTGACAATTTTTTGACGAAATTTGACCATTTTTTAAGCATTTTTTGGGAAATTGTAAGTTAGGGGGGCGGTCAAAAATGGGCCTTAGAGAGAGGTTAGGGTTCAAGGGGTCGATGGGGGGGAGGGGTCAAAAATGGGCCTTAGGGGGGGAATAGGTCTCAGAGGCCGTAGATGGGGGGTGACCCCCCCTACCCCCCCCCCCCCTTCGGTGACCTATGATCACGCTCCGGAGCTCCGGCCATTTAAAGCAGAGGGAGCGGGAGCTCCGGCGGTGCGCCTCTTAAATAACCTTATTTGAACTTAAATTACATTTAAAGTTACTCTATCTGCATTTCTAACACTATTTTTATTGTTTTAGAAAAATTTTGAAAAATTTAGTTTACAAAGAAATTTTGAGAAAATAATCAATAGCATATTTTTTTAATTATTCATAAAATTAGTACAAAAATAGAGCGAAACTCTGGAACTCCAGGGGTTGCTCTGGAGCTCCTAAACGCGGAGCCCCGCTCCCTAGCTCCGGGGAACATAACTAATTATATATATATATATATATATAACTTTCAAAACAATTAAAAAAAATTGGTTAAACAATCTTCAATTTTTTTAAATCATTCGACAAAAAAATGAAGACTGGGCATCTGCATTTATTCCAAAACAATATTTTAACCTGGATAAAACAAAATCATCTCTAATTTAAATTCATAAATAAACAGTTTTCGTTGTTGTTTATTTATTAAAATTGTTTGCTTAGGTATACATAGATGTTTTGGGGTGGATGACAGAGCAGAGGGGTCCACCCCCTTAGAACCAAAATTTTGGACACCCCTTAGAAAAAATTCAGGAGCCGCCTCCCCCCTAGGATCCTTCTCCCAGATTTTAAAATTTCACTTACCCGGAGTATATAAAAACACAAACAGCCTTTCCCTAGCTCCGAAAAACGCATACATGGGCACGAGGAGGTTGGGGTGGTTAACCCCCCCCCCTCCCAAAAAAAAAATTCTGAGAAGGGGGGTTGAACCCCCTCCGACTCGGAAGTGGGGGGGGGAAGAAAAGGTTAACCCATCCCAATTTTGGAAAAATGAAGAAAAACAATGTATTTAAAATGACTTCTAACTGCCTCCGAACTTTAGTTTTGAGGTCAAGATAAATGTTTTAAACAGTTAAAAGCTCAAAAATGCAAGAAAAAGGGCTTTTCACATAAAATTAGCGTTTTTTATTTTTTTTTAAAGTCCAAAAACGATATGGGTAAAATGTACTCCAGAAAAAAACGATATGGGTATGTTGCGTTTCTCGGATTTTAACCCCCCCCCCACTCCGGACCAACTTGTCCATGTATGGGAAACCGTGTTCATCTGTGGTGAGCAGCATATTATATAGGTGGCCAGCCTGTCAAATTATTTTTTTTTTGGAAAGGGGGTTGGTATATCCAACGCAATGATTTGCCAAATTGTTAATTCATTCCCGTGCCCCGCTGTCCTCCTCAATTTATTATGCACTAAATGTTTTATATTATTTGTTGTATTAAAATAAAATGCTTCTGTTTATTTGATTGGAATTTATTTTATGTCCCTATACGGCCACTCTTTCGCTTTTTGTCGTATTCACCGCGTATTAAAATCCCTTCGTCGAGTATTGTCGTCATACGGCGAACTTATTTAGTCACAATTAATACAAAATATAAGCGGCTGTGACTCTTTTTATATTAAGAACAGCGCCATGTTGTAAATTATAGAATAATTCACAGCGAAGTATATTTTATAATGACTTCGACTTATTTTGCTGCGGTGAAGACGACATAGTCCCCGTCCCTGGCCGTAAATATTAACGACTATTTTACAGCTGTTTAATTACCCATGTTTCTTCGTCCGCATTCGTTGTCAGGGCGAAAATCATCTAGGCATTAATTTTTTTGGAAATAACATAAATATTTTATGAGTCAGCGATAAATGAAAAAAAAAAATTAGCTATATAATTAATATATGGAAACTCATGTTTAGCAGACCTGTGCACTGCCCCCCCCCCCGGGGTTTAAACGGGGGGGCAAATCCAAAACGGGGGGAACGGGGGGCAACATTTTTGAAACTAGGGGGGGGGGGGGGCAGTAAAACGGGGGAGGCAAGCAGGGAGGAAAGAAAAAAAAGAGAAAAAAAAGGAGAAAAAAAGAGAAAACAAGAAGGGAAAAGAGAAAAAAGGGACAAAAAAAAGCGAAAATAAGGTAGAAATAGGTCTGAAATGGCTTAAAATACATTTAAATAGGCTAAAAACTGCAAAAAATTGCGATGATGGCGTCATCATAGGTCAAAAATGGCGTCATAATTTTAGGGTACTTTTTCATTTTTTGGCCGGGGGGGGGCAAATCCTCCAATAAAACGGGGGGGAGCAGGCATTTCCAGACCGTACACAGGTCTGTATATATATACAAAAAAACTGTATACCTTCTATATGGTAGGGGGTTCGCACTTCAGGTTCGGACCCCTCTAAAAAATTTTGCCTTCCACCCTATCCCCCCATGTTCATCTGTGATTGGTTTGTTTTTGCTGGCACTGCATGTGCATCCCTCTTTCACCAACTTTTAGATTGGGGCGATGAGTGTCTGTGCTATCGACTGGTAAAAGACGTTTTAGTCATATGCATTGATGGGCAAGGGGGGTGGGGGCAGTGGCGTACCCGGGGGGAGCGGGGGGGGGCCTGGGTGGGCGGCCGCCTCCGCCCCGAAATCCGGCGAAGCCGGTTTTTTTTGTGAGGGGGGACCATAGGTGAGCACGGTTGGGGAAGCTAGGGGGGGGTGGTTACCCGGGGTAAATCAAATTTTGAATTCTAGGAGGGGGTCCCAGAGGGGTCCGGACCCCTCTAGCTTTTTAGGGGGGGTCGACCCGGGGTGCGAAATTTTGAAATCTAGAGGTGGGTCAGGTGGGGTCCGGTGTCCAAAGCAAAACGTTTTAAACCATAATAACTTTAATAATTGTTCTTTTTATAGGATAATACTACATTTTATTGAATAAAAAGCCATATTCATGTATAAAAAGGGTGTAAAAGCATGAATATGTGATTAAAATTCATCTTTTTGGAAGAAAATTTAGTATTCATAATCTACCTAAAATTTTCCCGAGGGGGGCGGGGGGGTTAGATCTCAAAATCTAGAGGGAGGTCAGGGGTAAAAAATTCGGAAATTTGGGGGGAGGGGGGGCCCCCTAGATTTTCGTCTAGGGGGGGCCCCCAAAATTTCGAGGCTAGGGCGCTAGGGGGGAGGTGGACCCCACCCTGCTCCCTCCTTTCTCACCTATGGGGGGACCCTTACGTTTTTTAAATTTTGGGAGAGAAAAATTTTTTGTTTAATATTAATACAGAGATTTTCCTGATGCCTTCCAAAAGCATATTAATAGTCAAAAAACTAAAATATTCCCGGTACGCGGGTAGTTTAAATTGACAATTTATCTTAGTTTTTCGATTTCAAATAGATTATCCCGTCCAGTAGTTAAGGCATAAATGTTTAATAAAACTACTATAAACACTATTATCGTTTTATTAGCGTTTAAAGACATGTTTTTTTAAATATATAGGTATAAAAAACCTTAAAATTTGTAATAAGTATCATTTGGAATTAAAATTTCTATTGTGTTTTAGCGCATTAAATTAAAAATTTTCTCTTCCGGGGGGCATTCTGCCCCCCGAAACCCCCTGACAAGGGCTTTTCCCAGACCTTCCTTCAGGGTTAGTATTTACCGCCCCGCCCCCCCCCCAATGAAATCCTGGGCACGCCACTGTTGGAGGGTGTTGTGTTATACCCCCCAAAAATCCCGATTATAGCCGACAGACACACCCCCTCCTAAATTTTGGGGGTACCCCAGACACCCCCCCCCTAAAATTTAGAGGGTTCCAGTACTAAAAAAGCTAAAAATGGGGTATTTGAGCTATACATCAAAAAATTTTTTGGGACGTCCCCCCAAATTTCGGGGTCGAGTATACCCGGGAGGCTGCCCACCTATGATCCATAGTAATATATATTAATTAACCCCCACGCCTAAGTTAGGTGTGGGTTAGGCGGCCTAACCCTCGGTCACTCACTTAATATTTTTTTTAAAAGGTATTTTGCCTATCTGTGAATTATAATTATAAATAAACCAGACCTGTGCACGGTCTGGAAATGCCCCCCCGTTTTATTGGAGGATTTGCCCCCCCCCCCGCCAAAAAATGAAAAAGTACCCTAAAATTATGACGCCATTTTTGACCTATGATGACGCCATCATCGCATTTTTTTTGCAGTTTTTAGCCTATTTCAATGTATTTTAAGCCATTTCAGACCTATTTTTACCTTATTTTCGCTTTTTTTGTCCCTTTTTCTCTTTTCCCTTCTTTTTTTCTCCTTTTTTTCTCTTTTTTTTCTTTCCCCCCTGCTTGCCCCCCCGTTTCAAAAAATTTGCCCCCCCGGGCCCCCCCGCTTTGGATTTGCCCCCCCCCCGTTTAAACCCCTCGGGGGGGGCAGTGCACAGGTCTGAATAAACTATCAAGCATTTTAGTCGTTCAGTCTTCAACTGGGTGCACGTAAAACCAACCAACCAACCAATCAAGCCTTTTTGCCGATTATATATGTCTATATATACATCATTTTGTCCTAGTGGCTAGTCTTCAAGACAAAACATATAACTCAAACTTAATTTAAAAGTAACTTGATTATCATTCCCGTATATAACTAGCCCGGTAAAAACACGAAGCCGCTTATTTTTCCCCGACTAAATATATAAGCCCGAATTCTGATTCAAAAAAGATTCCCAATCTTAATTACGATAAAGACTTTAGGTGTCTTTGACTCATTTTTCCCTACAAAACGAACGGTAGGAATGGTGTATACACATATATATTTATGCCGCATTAGTTTCAGGAGAAAGACTAGAAGGGATTGAAACGGGATCAATGGAGAGGCGCGAAGGAACTGGAAAACATCTGTTTTTCACACCGCCAGAGGTTTTCAAGTCCAGAGCCGAAAAATCGGACGAAAAAAAACCAACCGCACAGACAGAGCGCCTCTCCGAGACATTTGCTTGCATGGCAGACAATGAGAATGAACATTAACCGATAATGGGACCAGCAGCATTGATGGGTGATCTGACAACGGGATTTATTGCTTAATCCCTTTAAAAAATTTTTTTCAACGAACAGTTTGGTGTGAGGAGAATTGGTTAGAACGGAAGGAATTAAACCTTGGTTGAATTAAGAGCAATTTACACACACAGTCATTTTATTTTCTTATAATATAATGTATATAATTCGTATTTAAGTGATTTTTACGCTATCATATTTTATATTTTGATAAATTTTTAGGGGGGTCTCTTTGAAACTAGAGGGGGGTCATGTGCATACGTGGGCAAAGGAGGGGGGGGGGTGGGGGGGGGGTTATACCATACATGGGCAACTTGGTCCGGTTTGGGGGGGGTTAAACCCCAAATTAGGGGGGGGGGGGGTTAAAATCCGAGAAACGCAAAATACCATATCGTTTTTTTTTCTTTGGAGTGCATTTTACCCATATCGTTTTTCGATTTTGAAGGAAAAATAGGTAAAAAACGCTAATTTAAGGTCTAAAAAGCCCTTTTTATTGCATTTTTGAGCTTTTTATTGCTAAAACATTCATTTGGACCTCAAAACTTAAGTTTGGAGGCACTTAGAAGTCATTAAAGAC
>JASAMX010034910.1:0-15155 GCA_030248175.1 Microlaimidae sp. YZB2_3 | reverse complement strand
TCACCAACTTTTGATAAATAAACTTTTTGATTGATTTAAATAATATTATGCTCTTCAGTGGTTCACACTGGTGTGGAAGTAACAACGGACCGAGGTTCACACTGCAGCAACAATGAATGGAGTAATAACGTAAAACGCGCGCGTAATGTATCACTCGTCTCTGTCCACTCTGGTGGAACCAAGCCTTAAGAGTTGAGAATAAAAACCTAAGAATTTATGCTCACGTGTTTGACGTAAATGTTTGAATAAAAACAAAGTAGGCTGAGTGGTTCATATAGAAAATATAGTAGAGTTAGTTCTAAGTCATTGTTCGGGTTGTGCCCCGCACGGGAGGCAAAAACTTCTCTAAATAATAAGCAGACTACGAGAAATTATACATTTTTTTTAATTATTTTTTAATTCAAGTT
This sequence comes from Microlaimidae sp. YZB2_3, assembly GCA_030248175.1. Lineage (NCBI taxonomy): Eukaryota > Metazoa > Nematoda > Chromadorea > Desmodorida > Microlaimidae > Microlaimidae sp. YZB2_3. The sequence continues at coordinate 14,748 of JASAMX010034910.1, read as the reverse complement.
TATATATTATTTTTCAACGAAAATCAGATAATTAATTATTTTGACCATGCAGTAAAAATATACAAATATAAAAATAACAATTTGAACGCCTCGCACCGAGTGAGCTGTAGAAGTCGTTGCCCAAAAATGGAAAACCAGGTCTATTTGCCAACACAATGACACCAAAATCCGGATGCATAGGAATAAGATGTTCTTTCGTCATATTATCGCTGTCTAAAACCAAAATTTTCGTTGGGGGCAGTAAACGAACAAACTGCAAAAAATAATATAAAAATCTAGTTTTCATTAAAATAAGATCAAAAAATTATAACAAACCAACCGCAGTGTGGAACTATCTTTCGACCGTCTGCCAAATGCATAGTTTTAGACTCCAAGAGGGATCTCAAAATACAAGTCACGTGCGTCGGAGCCTTGTTACCCTCGTCTATAACCAACACATGGCCGAATTTTACTGCTTTAACCGTAAAAAAATCGCACAATTATGCCGTTAGTAATGCAGGTTAAAAGGGTAAATGATCTGAAATTCGGACATTCCATAAATAGTTTCTTCAGTTATAAATAGATAGAAGATAAGGGGGGGGGGGAAGTAGACTGTTATTAAAGAGAATTAATATCTTTGTAAAATATGTGTGTAAGATTTATCTATATGATCTACTATTATTATTCTTTTTTTAATTAAATTAATTTTTTCAATAACTTAAAGAACTACAGATTGTTCAAAAATAATGAAGTCTGAAAAAAATTGCAGGTGACTATAATTCAACTTACAGTACGGTTGATTTATAAAAACTTTTAATAGTGTAATAGAATTTTTATATGACCTATGCATTGATACACCTATTTTCCAAATCAACCGTCTCGTTAGTGGAATACGCTAACCTGAAAAATCATTTTTTAACAGACTTTATATTTTGCTTTGTATTTTTATTTTATTTTACTTTTTATTTTTATTTTATTTTACTTTTTATTTTACTTTGTATTTTGCTTTTACTATAAAAACGTAAACGTAGTTAGTGACTTAAAACAATTTATTTATTTTTTTTATTATTAATGATCAGATAACAGAACTAATATTTTACTATGCATGGTCTATGCATAGTGTAATTCTACTGTATCATCATTTCATTTTTCTTTTCTTTTGCTTCTTTTTCTTTTCTTTTTTTATCAACAACATCAAATTTGCGACTTAATCGCCATCAACATAAGCTATAATTCTAACAAAATATCAACATAGCTATCTGAAATGACTTTAAAGCTCAAAAAGAGCGCTTGTTTAAGTCGGTTTTAAAACTTTTCTTGAATGCATCCAAAGAATCGACAGTTACTTGAGACGGCAGTAGATTGTTCCAAGGTATAATCACCCTATTTGCAAAAGAAAATTACCTTGCATTAATTCGACTTTCTTCAAAAGCCAATTTAAAGGGTGGGCTGCGGGTAAAAATTAAAAAAATCATTGGCTTGCAAATTGTTTAAGCTATGTATAATTTTAAAGCACTCATATGAATCAGTTTTGTCTCATCGAAATTTTAGTAAAAAAATAGAAAAATAAACAAAAATTGAAAAACTTTCTCTAAAGCAGCAAAAAGTGTTCAAGAAGATTGAAATATTGTTAGTAAAAACTTGTAAAAATCAAAATTATAAAAAATAATACCAACGGGGAATCGTCGTATAACAAAATTCCATCTTGAACAGTGGCTTGCAAGGTTAATGTTTGAACAGTGGTATCTCTAAAAATTTATTAAAAAATGCTAAAATTACAAAAATCTGTTAATTGTACAACGATATATATAAAAAAATTAAAGAAGTGGATCTGCGCTCGGCCACCGGTCGTCAAGACCATAATAGTTCTTCAAAAAAATTTTCACCTTTATGTTAAATTATATCTGGCTGACCTCGAAAAACTGCACGGAAAACAGACATGAAAGGACTAATTTAAATTATTCGGGTATGACATTTAAAAAAACAAATTCGAAGGCAAAATTTGCTTGAATACTGCCTTTTCAGAAAAAATACTAAAATGTGAGTTTTAACTGTTGAAAATTGCAATTAAATGTTTCAAATTAAATAATCTGATTGATACAAAATTTGTTAGATTATTGATGTTATTGAACAGATTTTGCTAAAAATTTTCAGTTTCTTTGTTTGTTATGTTGATTAAATAATGCAAGTCAATGGAATGCTTTAGCATGTATAAAACAATTGCGTTAGCGAAAGCAAACTCGGCTTAACCTGGGTCAAAAACTAAGTCACATGCGTGGATCGTTATTAGTTCAAAAACAACTAAATCCAGTGTGAATTGTTCATGCAACTAGAGTTCATTTTTAAGGGACTTGGTATTTTTTCCTTGCTAGTATGTTTTTAAAGTTAAATATTGAAAAAAATTACCTGTGTAGCTGAATATATTGTCTTGGCCGATTTAGTAGTTGTAAGAAACGATCAGCTACTTTATTTTTTCCAACACCTTGATTTCCGATCAGTAAAATATGATTGAAAGTTTTGTTTAAAAAAATTGTACCGTCAGCGAGATATGTTCATTTGAAATTTTTTTCAGTGTAAATCATGTCTAAACTTTATTTAATTTAATAAAAACGCCAAACATCGTGCAACCAGGAAGAACGTTTAGCTATATTTTAGGTACCTCAGGCCTTAGAAGCGCGAGAGAAACCCCTTTTGAACTTGGTGCAAACTCTGCGGGAAAGTTCGGACGGGAGTTTGCGCTCCTTGGCCGCCTGCCTTTCCACCCGCCAACTGGTTCGGATCGTCCGGAAATTAACGAAATATCCGGAACTGAGTCTCCACGGCGCCGTGGACAAGGCCTGTCTCGCCCGCTTTCTCCCGGATTTGACCCGAAAAAATTTGGACGAAGCGATGCGGAAACAGGGGATACTTCCGGAAACCAAGTCCGGGAAAAGGGAAAACAACCCGGAACTAGCGGACAAACTGAAATGTAAGAAGAAAAATTAGAAAAGTTTCAAAAAGACAAAATTCATAAGTTGGATTTTTGGTGATCTAATGATTTTTTTTTAATTTTGGAATTTCACCGTTGAATCAAAAATTATAAACTACTGAAACAATAAAAACCAATTTTAAGTTCAGTAAATTGACTTTTGGGTTGCTTTAGACGCTTTGGATCACGTAACAAGACTTTACGGGGAAATCTAAGCTTAAATAAAACGTTTTTAAATTGGGTAAAATGTTAACCTGTAATATTGTTTTGTTGTGCATTAGCAGCTGATCAAATCAAACTCTCAATTTTTTTGTTTAAGTGCAATAAACCGCTTCCAATCGACTGAAAAAGAGTAGAAAAAAAAACTTATAAATATAGAACTCTTTATCATTTAAAAAGCTTTGCGACGGTATTAATAGCTAGTAAAAAAATCCCTCTATATTAAATTTTTTTTGTGTTTCTCCTTTTGTAATATCTAACATAATAATGTTTAATGTGAACATATTATTTAGACGAAATCAAAGAAGGCATATTGACGATTGGAAGTGTTTCAGTCCCAGTATTCCAAGCTCAAAACAGAACCATGATCCCGGAAGTTCTTTTTTACGATAATTTTGAGGTGACTTGCAAAACAATTATAATAAAACCAAAATCACACAAGATTTAATTAAACTTTTTTGTATAAATTATTCTGTTGTTTTTTTTTAATTAATGATAAATTTTATTTATTTTCTTATTTTTTGTTAGTGAAAACATTATTATGTTGTTTTTTTTATTTTAGCATTTATTGATTATGGAAGATATGCTAAGAGATTTTCTATTGGGTGATCATATTTTACTGATCGGAAATCAAGGTGTTGGAAAAAATAAAGTAGCTGATCGTTTCTTACAACTACTAAATCGGCCAAGACAATATATTCAGCTACACAGGTAATTTTTTTCAATATTTAACTTTAAAAACATACTAGCAAGGAAAAAAATACCAAGTCCCTTAAAAATGGACTTAGTTTGGTAGACAATTCACACTGGATTTAGTTGTTTTTGAACTAATAACGATCCACGCATGTGACTTAGTTTTTGACCCAGGTTAAGCCGAGTTTGCTTTCACTAACGCAATTGTTTTATACATGCTAAAGTAGCATTGCATTGACTTGCATTATTTAATCAACATAACAAACAAAGAAACTGAAAATTTTTAGCAAAATCTGTTCAATAACATCAATAATCTAACAAATTTTGTATCAATCAGATTATTTAATTTGAATCATTTAATTGCAATTTTCAACAGTTAAAACTCACATTTTAGTATATTTTCTGAAAAGACAGTATTCAAGCAAATTTTGCCTTCGAATTTGTTTTTTTAAATGTCATACCCGAATAATTTAAATTAGTCCTTTCATGTCTGTTTCCGTGCAGTTTTTCGAGGTCAGCCAGATATAATTTAACATAAAGGTGAAAATTTTTTTGAAGAACTATTATGGTCTTGACGACCGGTGGCCGAGCGCAAATCCACTTCTTTAATTTTTTTATATATATCGTTGTACAATTAACAGATTTTTGTAATTTTAGCATTTTTTAAATAAATTTTTAGAGATACCACTGTTCAAACATTAACCTTGCAAGCCACTGTTCAAGATGGAGTTTTGTTATACGACGATTCCCCGTTGGTATTTTTTTTTATAATTTTGATTTTTACAAGTTTTTACTAACAATATTTCAATCTTCTTGAACACTTTTTGCTGCTTTAGAGAAAGTTTTTCAATTGTTTATTTTTCTATTTTTTTTACTAAAATTTCGATGAGACAAAACTGATTTATATGTGTGCTTTAAAATTATACATAGCTTTAACAATTTGCAAGCCAATGATTTTTTTAATTTTTACCCGCAGCCCACCCTTTAAATTGGCTGTTGAAGAAAGTCGAATTAATGCAAGGTAATTTTCTTTTGCAAATAGGGTGGTTATACCTTGGAACGATCTAGTGCCGTCTCAAGTAACTGTCGATTCTTTGGATGCATTCAAGAAAAGTTTTAAAACCGACTTAAACAAGCGCTCTTTTTGAGCTTTAAAGTCATTTCAGATAGCTATGTTGATATTTTGTTAGAATTATAGCTTATGTTGATGGCGATTAAGTCGCAAATTTGATGTTGTTGATAAAAAAAGAAAAGAAAAAGAAGCAAAAGAAAAAAAAATGAAATGATGATACAGTAGAATTACACTATGCATAGACCATGCATAGTAAAATATTAGTTCTGTTATCTGATCATTAATAATAAAAAAAATAAATAAATTGTTTTAAGTCACTAACTACGTTTACGTTTTTATAGTAAAAGCAAAATACTAAAGTCTGTTAAAAAATGATTTTTCAGGTTAGCGTATTCCACTAACGAGACGGTTGATTTGGAAAATAGATGTATCAATGCATAGGTCATATAAAAATTCTTATACACTATTAAAAGTTTTTATAAATCAACCGTACTGTAAGTTGAATTATAGTCACCTGGAATTTTTTTCAGACTTCATTATTTTTGAACAAACTGTAGTTCTTTTAGTTATTGTAAAAATTAATTTAATTAAAAAAAGAATAATAATCAGTAGTATAAATAAATCTACACACGTATTTTACAAAGATATTAATCTCTTTAATAACAGTCTACTTCCCACCCCCCTTATCTTCTATCTATTTACTAACTGAAGGAACTATTTATGGAATGTCCGAATTTCAGTAATTTACCCTTCTAACCTGCATTACTAACGGCATAATTGTGCGATTTTTTTAGGTTAAAGCAGTAAAATTCGGCCATGTGTTGGTTATAGACGAGGGTGACAAGGCTCCGACGCACGTGACTTGTATTTTGAAATCCCTCTTGGAGTCTAAAACTATGCATTTGGCAGACGGTCGAAAGATAGTTCCACACTGCGGTTGGTTTGTTATAATTTTTTGATCTTATTTTAATGAAAACTAGATTTTTATATTATTTTTTGCAGTTTGTTCGTTTACTGCCCCAACGAAAATTTTGGTTTTAGACAGCGATAATATGACGAAAGAAAATATTATTCCTATGCATCCGGATTTTCGTGTCATTGTGTTGGCAAATAGACCTGGTTTTCCATTTTTGGGCAACGACTTCTACAGCTCACTCGGTACGAGTCGTTCAAATTGTTCTTTGTATATTTTAGGTTTTACTGCATGGTCAAAATAATTAATTATCTGATTTTCGTTTAAAAATAATATATAAACTTGAATTAAAAAATAATTTAAAAAAATGTATAATTTCTCGTAGTCTGCTTATTATTTAGAAAAGTTTTTGCCTGTCGTGCGGGGGACAACCCGAACAATGACTTATAACTAACTCTACTATATTTCTATATGAACCACTCAGCCTACTTTGTTTTTATTTAAACATTTACGTCAAACACGTGAGCATAAAGTCTCCGTTTTTTATTCTCAACTCTTAGGGCTGGTTCCACCAGAGTGGACAGAGACAAGTGACGCGTTCCACGCGCGTTTACATTATTACTCCGTCATTGTTGCTGCAGTGTGAACGCGTTAGTTGTTACTTCCACTCCAGTGTGAACCACTGAAGAGCATAATTATTATTCAAATCAAATCAAAAAGTTTATTTATCAAAAGCTGGTGATAAAACATGAATGACACATTAGGCGAGCGCTTAGTTACTCCCTAATTAATAAAAAAGCGTAAGTACTTTGTTAGCATAAAATTACGAAGTCCATAATTATTTAGATACTAATCTATTAAATTTTGTTCAGGTGATCTTTTCGCTTGTCACGCAGTGGATAATCCCAGTATCAAAGAGGAGCTGAAGATGTTGCGTCAGTACGCTCCGGATGTGCCCGAGGAGATCTTGAACAAACTAGTGTATGCATTTGGAGATCTTCGGGATTTAGCCAATCAGGGCCTACTAAATTATCCCTACTCTACCAGAGAACTGGTCAACATCGTTCGACACTTGCAGGTAAACAGGGCTCGTCGATGCTGTTCTACTCAATATTTTTAAATAAAATTTAAAAAAAAAATTATAAAATCCAAAATATTTAATTTGTGCGGGTTTCACAATTGAAATTAAAATCAAAGTTTTTTTTTCTCTGAAAAATATCTCAGAGAAAAAAAAAAACTCAGACTGTTTTTTGATAGGTAGATTGGGTATAAATTGCTCATAAAATAATATTATCCAAAGTTTTGATAAACACTTAGGTACTTGTTTCGATTTGTTTCAGTAATATTGTTGGGTTTCTATATTTTTATAGCTTACTTTGCGTCTGTTCTCGACTATATCTATGTTTTTAGAAATTCCCGAACGACTCCGTCCCAGATGTGATAAAGAACGTTTTCGACTTCGACTCTTTCAACCGAGATACGGAGGCTTCCTTGACGGAAATCCTGAACAAACACGGCATACCCGTCGGAGCCAAATCGTCCGACTTGCGATTTCAAATGGCCGCCCGGTTCCCGATGCCGCCCCTGGAAAAACTGGGCACTTGGGGCGTTCCCCAGGGGCAGAAATCTCACCCGGTGGAGTGTACCGCCAGTCAACTCTCCTTTCAGGTAGGGTAATCATTCAGGGTCGAAAGTAATTGCCGAACCAAGTTAATTTATTAGCCTTTGAAGTACTGTTTATGTTTGGCGTTTAAAATTACGGACCGGACAAGTTAAGTTATTTTTTTAAAGCTTTTATTAAAAATGGGGGACACATGACTTCAACTTTTAATTTTTAGCTAGTACTTACCTTTTGACTGATTCGTTTCGTTGCACGTCCACTATCACCAGCTGTTTTTTTTACCACAAACATTTATAAGCGTCGTATTTTTTAAACAATAACACATTGGGAGTTGTATTGGCACTTTAGCCATATTTTATAGAATATTGATTTGATGTTTCTAAACAAGTGTTTTGTTAAATAAAAAAATTTTTTTCGAAAAAAATAGGGACTGATCACGGGGTTTTAAGAATAAGGTTCACCTTGTAAAGATATACTGCATAAAAAAACCGGAATTAAAATTTCTGTTTGAGTGGAGACAATTTTTAAAATATAATTGTCTTACCTGACACCCTACGATTTTCCTAGAGGAATAAAAATGTCTTAATAAAACAATACAAATAAAAGGTTAAAACGTTTATTGTCCACATAATTTATTAATAAAAACATTTTTATCAATTTAACTAGTTAAATTTAAAAATCTTAGTATTTTTTTCGTATTTTTATTTTGTTTATGGAAATTGTTTACATAACTTCATTTTCTATTTTCAATATGATTCTGCATTTAATTTTATATGTATTTTATTCTTATTTTATTTTTAAAATTTTCCGTGTCGACGTCATTTTCAGTTACTGAAAATGACCGTCGACAAGGCCGAAAGCTTTTGTATCAATTATGCGAGCAATAAACGTTTAATTTAACCTTTGTTTGTATTGTTTTATCTCATACCCAGACCGAGTCCCTAAGAATGCACTCAGGTTTAAGTAATCATCCAAAAAATCTGTGATGCTTTCCACTCGTGCCCGAAATTTTAAAATCTAACGGTTTGATATTTTAGAGTGACGTGAATTTTTCGTGGACAACTTACAGCATGGACCGATTAGACATGAGGAGTAGCACATTCACAGAACAAACAGCTAGTTGGCAGCTACCTTTGCACAATGTGAACATGGTTTCGGATGTTGTAGCAGTCCCAGGTTGTTATTTAATTGTTTTTAACGTATTTAATAGTATAAAAAAGGATTCTTTTAAAAAAATATTTTTTACTCCAAAGAAACTGATTCAAAATACTTTCTTCTTTTAATGTTATGTTATATCTTGTGCACTACCTCCCCCCCCGGGGAGTTTTATTGGGGGGGGGCACAGGGGGTAACTTTTTTGAAACGGGGGCCAAGCAGGGGTAAAAGAAAAAAAGATAAAAAAGGGAGAAAAAAGAAGGAAACAGGGGAAAAAGGGACAAAGAAGCGAAAGTAAGGTAAAAATAGGTCTAAAATGCTGGGGGGAAGGAAGGAGAAAAAAAAGAAGAATAGAAGAAACAAAAAGCGAAAATTAAGTAAAAATAGTCCAAAATGGCTTAAAAACATTAAAATAGGCTAAAAATTCGCGATGATGGCGTCATAATAGTCCAAAACTGGCGCTATAATTTTTGGGTACTTTTTCATTTTTGGGCGGGGGGGGCGAATCCTCCAATAAAGAATGGGGCTTTAGCAGACCGTGCACAGGTCTGAATATACATGCAGCCTGTCTCAGTCGAGATCTTTAGTATCCAAGACGTAGGATGTGCCACTGTGCCACAACCTCGACTAGTAGATTTAGAATTAATATTACCCAAAGTGCGTAAACATAAATGATATATAAAAATATAATCCATTTGAAACAGAAAATCTTAAGCTTTTAATAGCGATTAGGTTTTTAAAAACATACTATTAGCTTTTTAAAACTTTGTTCAAATTTTTTATTCCAGCGAATTTTTCTGTACAAAATTTAAAATGTTTCCATAATCTTTTTTATGGAAACATTTCATAATATTATTTCCTAACTATAATTTTTTGAAATTTATATTTCTATTAAATTGTTGCTACAGCTGTTATGCAGTTTGTCATGCGGTTTATTATTTTTTAACCATTTAGATTCTGGAGAAATATTTGTGGCCACTGTAAATCCAATAGGGATCCATAAAATAAACCCTCGAAACAAGCAAGGAATGTCTATTGATTTGTATCGTTATTTCCCCACCACAAAAGGTTATTACCAGCCCAGGGTAAAACTAGCGATTGTGGCTTCAGCTGATCAATACCCATTATTGATACTGCACGAAGAAATGGTGAGTTTTAATGTTTTAAGTTGATGTAAATTGTATAAAAAACTATCTTTTAAGTTTTAAAGAGATCATTTTCTGGGCTGTTTTAATAGTTTTACTTATGAATAAAATAAAAATTGGACCAATTCGAAAAAACTATAAACATTATAATTTATTTAATCATAAAAACATCATTCCATTAAAAACATAAAAAAATTTAAATTAAATTTAAATTTTGGTTAAGGACAGCAATGTCAAAAATGAGCCCATTCAGCGTTTCCATAAAACAATAGTGAATTTTTCAAAGATTTGCAAAAGGCGATTGTGAATTCACTTCAACTCTCAATAGATGGCGATAAAATAAAATAGATTCAACGTTTCGAAAATTTTCTAAGTCTTTTTAATCCAATGTCTTAGTTTAAATAAAATTTTGAATGGCCATTATAAAACATTTATGTAAGTTAATTACTACGATTTAATTGTAGTATTAACTTAACACTTACTAGCTGTTTTGGTATATTTTCGTTTTAAGTCTTATACAGTCATAGTACCAAAAGTAAAGTCAGTTGTAAAATATTTACCTGTACTAGGATATATTTGCATTTTAAAAATTAACTATTTTTAATCGTTTTCGCTCCCGCCTGGCTTGTCTTAGAGCCTGCTCTTTACATAATGTGCCTAAGGGTAGATTGGATAATTTTCAGGTAATTCAACAACAACAACTTGATTTAGCAAAATCTATTTTATTTAGTTTTAGTGTTATTATAATTAGTTTTTTTAGACTAACACCCTAATGAAAATTGATTGCGAGAGAAGAAAAATTTCTTTTGTTCAGTTCAGCGCTTCTTTATTAAACTCCGCCTTGGGCAAGCTTTCACGCGCTGTTGGTGGTGAGTTTATTTTATAATTAAAAATCTTTTTTTCTTTTTACAAAAAATAAAAATAAATTTAATCAAACACGGCTTATTTTTGTTCATTCTTCATGTAATCATTCTTTTTTTTAAACCAACGTTTGATTAAATTTTTTTTATCTTGAATAGTTTCATAGTTTTTTTGAAAAAAAAGAACGTATCTGCCGCAACAAGACTTTTTTAGTATAATTCTAATAATCAGTATTATAATTCAACTTGTCGGCTTATCGTCATTCATAATCTTTTTTTAGGAATCGAAAGCGGGGAGGTTCATTTTCGTTTATTGTCTCAACTCTCAAAGACGGACGGCTGTGCGTTTCTTTTTCAACGAAATGGATCTATTGTCCACAAAATTGATTTTATTACTCACACCTCAACGACTCTGAAAATTCCAGAAGTGTATGGGAACATTATCGATTGCATTCCTGTTGGCCAGAATTCCGTTCTGTTAAGGTTGGATAATCAGACGTAAGTTTAAAAACCATTATTAAAAATGTGTTATTAAGATATAGCTATACACTAAATGAAAAAATATGCTATTTTAAACGAAACTGTATTGACCTTTCGTATTTGCCAGGGCTTCATTTCCTTATATAAATTTAGTAATTTTATTTTGTAAATATTTTTTATAACACTCACGTCAAACTTTTCTTTAAGATAAGCAACAATTATCCTTTACTCCTAAAAAGTTTTTTAATGTGATGTATCTTATAATATTATTATATTTTAGAGAAAGTTTGCTGTCGATAATGGACGATGGTACTAGTTCTCATCTGAAGTTAGTGAAAAGATCGCCCGAGTTCAGTGAAGAGATCACCAGCGCCAGTTCCCAGAGTATGCCGAAAGCCGTATTGGAAATGGCTCTGGGGCGAGCTGTGGCATCGCCCAATCGCTTTTTCGCCACTCACGCTCATTTCGGCCTGATAAGCGTGGGATTTCCCGAATTAGAAGTGAGCAAGTTTACAAAAAAATTTTAATTTTAGTATAGATTTTACGAAAAGGTGACAGAAATTGCAGGTGCTATGGTTGGTTACCCGGGGTAAATTGCATCTTGAATTCTGGGAAGGAGGTATGGAATATTTAGAAATATAGAGGAGGGTCAGGGTGCGTCTGGTTTTCAAAACAAAATACTTTAGATGTGTCAGATTTAAAATTCTGTAGGGGAGCCAGGTTAAAAAAATTTAAAATTTTTCTTAAGAGAACTCGGTTTTTGTCTAGGAGGGGGTTCAAATTTTTGAGGTTAAAGGGGGGGGGGTGGACCCTATCTTACCTCACCATTTCATTAATAGAAATGCTATTAAATAATCATGTTTTTGATTGGTGAAAAAAATTTTTTTTTGTTTTTCGGTCAATCATTTTTTGGTGATTTGTCATTTTCCTGGCCGAAGCTAACGTTTTGCAGGGTCCATACCTTTTGCCGAGCTTTTGCCGCTTATTTCAGTTTAGCCGCGGCTTAGCTTTAGTACTAAGCGCAAAAAACCCTGTAGTACTAAAGCACTTTAGCTTTAGCTTGAGTACTAATGACACCCGTAATTCAAACCAAAAAGTCCTCAAATTTTACAAAAGATAGAAAGCAAATTCGATCAATAAAAGCTGTTTTTGCAAACGGCCAGCTGAGCCGGTATTTAACCACGCTGTTAGTTGACAGTCCTCTGATGACGCAAAATTCCAAAATAGCTATTTTCGGAGGAATATTTTTAATATAAATAGCATCAATAGCAATAGCACCAATTAAAAGCATTATTCAGTCGGGTTTTCAGAATTAATCACGTTTAGCTCAATCTTAATAGAGTAACTGACTTAAAGTCGGTCAGCTTTAATTTCGGCTAACTTATTTTAATTTGTAATGAACTGCGTATGGCTATATAGATTGTCATGTTCTTTATCTCGCCATACGCAGTTCATTTATAGTTTTACGCCTGGCGAAAATAACAGCCGGTGGGTTTAATTAGGTTTGGAGGAATTTAAGTCAGTTACCTTGCTTATGGAAATAACAGATTTTTATGTTAATCTTGGAGAAAAAGAGAACGTTTTAAGTGTTTTTCTCTGTTAATTAATCGTAGCAGTTTTTTTGCTTTTAATGTTCGATGCTTTTTTCTTCAAGAAACAAAAGAGCTTTTTTTCCACAAAAATTTCCGTGCGCAAAATTTTAAACGAAAAAAAAGCATTTGCTTCTAAAATTTTTTCAGGGAGAAAGCGATGTTTGGGGTTACAAACGTCCGCAAGAAGTTCGTACCAAGGAAGCCACACCTTTCTGGCTTTCCGCTGAATCGGTGAAATACATCCACCCTGCCTCCCGAGTCGCTTCATTAGATACAATCGCTCAGATTGTTAGTGCGGTGCCGGTCTGGAGGGCACCACTAAAGGCCGCTACAAAAGGTAAACACAGTGGTTTTTCTTTGTTTACTTTAGTATCTCGTGTCAAAATACAATACCATGCATTGGAATAATAATATTAAATAGTAGGCGATTGTCTAATTTTTGTATATTTTGCTTTGCTGTTTTTTTTTAAAAAAATTTTTTTGTGAATTCAGATTTGAATTTAACTCAATGCGCGGGTTTTCTGGAAGTGACGGACTTGGCCTACAAGCAAACAGCCTATCTCCCGGTCCCCGGCCCCAAGTACCAGAGTCCCTACACCTCCTGGTTGAACACCCTTATGGAAGCTTTATTCGTGGTTGGACCTTACGGGGCGGAAAGTGTGGTGACCGCTGACAGCTCCGGCGGGATCAGACTGTGGGAGACGTCCGTGGTAGGCCGTTTTCTTTGGAGCCATATTTATAGAAATGTGTTTTTAGAAAATTTGGGCCCGAACATGAGCAAACTACACTGCTCTTTTTTAAATTAAAATCAATTAACTTATAGGGAAGTTTGAAAAATTCGGCGGCAGCCTGGCGGCGTATGACCGGGGCCGGCAAGGACGAGGAAGGAGATCTTCGACTCTCGATGGAAAAAGAAGACGGGGATCTGGACAAACTGACGGAGCCTAAGCACGGAATCAGCGATCCCACCGGCGCCCCGCATCACGGCGGAGGGATGTTCGCCGGGGGCACGGGTAAGTGGTTCACACCGGAGTGATAAATGACAACGAGTTTCGCGGGCGTTCCGCACCACGTTAAAAATACATAAGAAAAAAAATACCAAAAGGTGAATTTAATAAAAATTGTAATAATCTAATTATATTTTTTTTTAAATTTTTCCGCGAAGCTTGCCATTAATATTTGTAACAATTTTTTCCAATGTTCATCATTGTTAGATATTTATTTAAATTAAGCGAAATTCTTATAACTGGAAATTTTGGTGGCGCATAAATTCATGTAATTGTTGCAGGTGGTTACAATACAGCTGGTCTCGGCGGCGTTGGAGGACCTTATCGGTTGGATTTGGGACATGATATTCACCAGGCGCCAGAACATTTAAAAGACCAGGTATGTATAAGAAAAAAATTGCCTCAAGATTTACTATTCAGGGGCCGGTTGCATAGAAATCCCTTACTAAAGTGAAAATAAATCCCTTACGTTTTCCCTTAAATACAGTAATCTCCCTAGGTTAAGTTTTTCCTTAAGTCGGTTGCACGTAAGCGATTTTCCATTAACCTTAACTTAGGGTGTACGTACTACAACGTAAGAGAATTTTTGTTAACATTTAAAACTAAATATTGCTGCAAAAATAAGTTAAAACACATAAAAGTGCAAACATTTATATTAACACAGTATAAAGAAATGAATTCTGTATTAAATTGCTTGAAAAATTACTTTATTTCGTCAAATAATCCTAAATCGACAACTTATTTTCATTTCTTATACGGAATTGATGTTTTGTCGCGGTTTTTGGCTTGAGTTATTAGATTTTTTTATAAAAAACACTTAAAAACAAAAAAATAAATGTGTTCTTTATCCAATCTTAAATTTATTGTGCTGAAAATTTTTAATTTTATTTAAATAAACAAACAAATAAGGAGCCAAAACGAGGAGAGAACTTTAGTTATTTAATGAAAATAATGTTTTATGCAGAATAATGCTGAATTATTTTATTGAAACAACGATTTTTGTTTTATCGTAAAAATTAATTTCTTGCTTCGTGTGCATGGGCC
>JASAMX010034909.1:0-11892 GCA_030248175.1 Microlaimidae sp. YZB2_3 | reverse complement strand
TTTCGTTTTATCTTTTAATATTTTTTAATACATTAGTTACTTTTTGTTTGTTAAATAAACTTAAAAGAATGTTAATTTTCAAATTCTGCAGAACCTGCAGTCAATGCACCAAAAACAACGTTTAAAAAACATTTTGTATAATTAAGAAAATATGGGATTTCAATACATTAAAATTTTTGCTCGTGCAAGTTGTGTTTCCATTTTTTAAATTTTTTAATTACGATTTTTGTTGTTGTAAATTGCATTCATAAATTTAAAAACACAAGTAGCCCGTGTCAGCCATACAGTTGACAAATTAATAATTTTTCATGTATTTTTTGGATTCATTTCCTAACTGTTTTCAAAATTCAACCCTTCTATAATATTCCTTGGACTACAAGGTTTCTATGATATTCCTTTATTTAGTCCGATTTGGTTTGTGGTTGGGGATAAGAATGTGTTGTCTAGCATAAAGATATCCATGTTAATTTTATATATTTCAAACTCCTTACCAATGAAGATGCTCCCCAAACTATAAGCTTTTTAATAATATCTTATTTATCCAAGTCTTTTTTGTGGTAGGAGAGGGAAGTCCTTTTTATGAAAATTTCTTGTCCAGCATAAAGATTTAGAAGTTCATATTGTTTTTTATATAATCAACTCACATTATAAAATTTCCTAGACTGTGATCTTTGCAAGAATATCGCATTTAGCCTAATCCGTTCTGGGATTGGGAAGTAGAGTCCTTTCCCGTTCATAAACTCAAAACACACAATACTCAACACAAATGCACCAAAACGCAAACCAACAGCAACTAATCAACAACACCAGAGATAACAACAATCTCAGCCAGGGACGTAGCCAGAGTTTCATTTTGGGGGAAGGATTTTAGTACAAAAAAAAATTTCGGGGGGGGGGCGGAGCCCCCCTTAATTTTTGAAAACGTTAAAAAAGCAGGGATAAACGTAGATAAAGCTGTATAATACACTGTTTTTGGCCTAATAACCTATTATCTAATGTTTTTAGCGGTAAAAACATTTTTTCTTAGTTAAAAATTACATAAGCACACATTGGCAGAGCCTGGATTTCACAAAAAAAGGAATTTAGAGACGTTAGTTTCAGACCCCTTGGCTAAACCCACATTGTAAACCAAAGCACATGAGCAGCATCTCGGCTCCATGTTTTCTAGGGTACCTACCTATATGAAAAAAATCCGAGCCAATGCTATAGGCGGCAGGAAAATTTAGGAGGGGGGAGGTACATAAATCAACCAATATGATTGTTTGTTTTGCTTTCTGTGTAGTACTTATTACTTATAAAAATTATTGTACTAACTTTGAAATAACATTAGCATCAGGCAACATAAATAACGAGATATATATGTATGTATACTATAGAAAGTGACCGCTGAGCGAAGCGAAGCGGAACAAATTTTTGGTTTTTGGGGTCCATTGGGGTACTAAAATTATTTTAAATTTTGGCGCCGAGCGATTAGCGAGGCGCTAGAAAATTTTGAATTTTTAGCCTCTGAAAACCCCCAAATTTTAGTATCTGGCGACTATTTCAGGGGGGGGGCCGCCCCCCCCGCCCAACCACTATCCTTATTTTTCCTCCTGTCCGACCGTTTGGGGGGGGGGGGCGGCCGCCCGCCCCCCCCCCTGGCTACGTCCCTGATCTCAGCAAACATCAACAGCACCCACTCATGGCAAACACTACATCTACATGCACTCAATTCAGACCACATACCAATACCCACAACACTAAACATGCACACACACAAACAACAACACACCAAAACAGCATTCACAAATTACAAAAAGCAAGCTGGCAAACCTTCACCGCACACATAGAAGACAACATGCAAACACTCCCACCCACCACAAACATACATCAAACAAACAAAGCACTTACAAAACTCATTATTCAAGTAGACAAAGCATATATTCCCAAAGGTCATATTAAGCACACAAACAGACCACTACCACAACATATCATACAACTCGCACAACACCACAATGCACTCAGACAAGCAGACTCCACACATTCAGACATACAACAGCTGAACAAACAAATACAAAAACAAATAGCAGAACATAAAGCAAACATCTGGCAGCAACACACCACAAAACACTTTACTCACAAACACAGCTCTCACAAACTATACAACACAATAGCAAAACTCAACAACAAAAAACAACATACAGACAAAAACAGGGCAATCACATTCAACGCAAAAACAATCACTCGCCCATACAGCATAGCAAAACACTTCAACAAACAATTTACACAATCTGCAACTCAACAACAACACAACAAAACAAACAAAACATATCGCAAAATTACACGCGCAAACAAATCAAACAACTAACACCCACACCCATCACACAAACAATACATCAAACAATCACAGCAATACAAACAATTCAGTTGGGCCTGATAACAAACAACCACCACCTCAAACATTTAGACAAAGCACTACAATATCTCACACAACTCTACACTAACATAACAAACACAAACACAATACCACACAGTTGGAAACTCTCCAACTACATTCCAATTCCAAAGAAAAACATCAACAACAACCAATCATTCAGGCCCATCTCACTCATATCTGCACTCGCAAAAACTTGCAAAAAAAATCATACTCCCATACATCACAAGCAACATATCTAACACAACATACCAACACGGCTTCAAAAAACAACACTCCACATACACAGCATTACAAACACTTTACACTCACATAGCAGCAGGTTTCAACGGTTTTAACAAACCAAAACCACCACACCGCACAGTTGTCATAGTACTAGACATGTCCAAATTTTTGACACTGTCAATGACCACACACTCATACAAAAACTTGCAAAAACACAAGTACCAACAACAATCACAAAATTCCTAAACAGTTACATCAAAGGCCGCAAAGCATACACCACATACAACAATCACAAATCAAAACAAAAACTCATAAAAACAGAAGTCCCACAAGGCTCCTGTCTATCACCCACACTATTCAACATCTGCACCGCAGACATTCCAGCACCACCACCAAACGTATGACATCACAATATACGTATCACACCCAAACCACCACATAACACAACAACAAATACAACCATAATTACACGCAATACAAACGTGAACAGACAACAACCAACTCACACTAATTGCAAGCAAAACAACATCCATACTATTCACACCACACCCTGCAGAGTACAACACACAGCTATCACTACAAATAAACAGCACAACACTCGTCGCAACTAAAAACCCAAAAAATCTTGGGCTCACTTTTGACCCCAAGCTTACATTCAACACACACATCGCAAATACACACAGCAAAGCACGCAAAACACTTAAAATCATAAATGCACTCACAGCAACATCGTGGGGTAAACCAAAAGAAACACACACACACATACAAGGCAATCATACGGCCAATAATTGAGTATGTCAGCACAGTCTGGGGCCCCACAACATCAAACGCACAAATTAACAAACTGGAAACAATACAAAACACTGCTCTCTAGGTCGCAACAGGGCACACCACAGAAGACACAAACACACACACATCATACACACAGAATAAAGTCCTCCCAATAGCAACACACATTCAACTCCACACAAAACAAGCTAAACTGGCAGCCATGTACACAAACAATCTACTCAACTACTTAACACAACAACCTGCACCGAGCAGTCTCAAAAAGCAAACACTATTTCACAGCAACAACAACTGCAACATAACAAACATTCCACCAGACATGCAGAACAAAGCATACAAAGCACTAAAACAACAAATTCACACAAACACAGTCACAAACCAGAACAACACTCCAATAAACCCAAAATTTCAAACAAAAGCACTAGCAATAAGCAACAAGGGAGAAAATCTTCCTCGCGGGGTCAGGAGAACCCTCGCCCAACTCACGGTGGAATAATCTCCTTTCCTCTATATCTATACAAAATCAATCCCACACAATACACATCACCAAGCTGCCCGCTTTTGCAAAACACAAACACACACACACAACACAACATCTTTTCACATGCACATACATTACCTTGGGACCAGAGGACTTTTGGGCGAACCCTGCAGCGGTTGCTGATCTCCTCCGAGAGTGGGAAGAGGGGGTGAGCAAGGCGAGGAGCGTGCCAGATGGAACCAACCAAGGTTGAATGAAACTCTGGATTCTGGCAAAAGACAACAGTTCTTTCCCACTTTAGTGAAAATATGTTGTCCAGTATTAAAATTTCCATGTACACCGTTTCAAAAAACATAATATAGTGGTTTTCCATTGACTACCAATAAGTTTAAGCCATTTCAAAGACGAAAAATTTCTCAACTTTTAAAGTTCATAGGACCTTTTTTGTGAAAATGCGTTGTCCAGTCTGAACATGTCCATGCTATTTTTTCCAAATTTAAATCTCTATAACAATCCCCGATTTGTAAGGTTTGCAATGATATCTCATTCATCCTAATCCGTTCTGCGGTTGGAGAGTATGGTCCTCCCTCCCCGTTTTAGCGAAAATATGTTGTCCAGTATTTAGATGTCCATGTTTATCTTTCCAAAAACATAATATTTTGACTAATTTCTCTAACCATTAAGTTTAAGCCAATTCAAAAACAAAATTTTTTTCAATTTTCAAAATCCATAGGGCCCTCTTTGTGTGAAAATGCGTTGTCCAACCTACACATATCCATGCGATTCTTTTTAAATTTCAACCCCTTTATGATATTCCGCTGTCTAAAAAGCGTTGTAATATCTTATTTAGCCCAATCCTTTCTGTGGTTGGGGAGGAATATAATTCCCTTCTTTAGTGAAAAAACTTTGTCCAGTATAAAGGTGTCTATGTTTATGTTTTTCAAAAAAAAAACAAGACGAAATATTCTGGCTTTGCATTGGCTAATTACTCATACCAATAAGTTTGAGCCAAATCAAAGACAACAAAATTTTTAATTCCAAAATCCATAGGTTCCCCCTTTAGTGAAAATCTGTTTTCCAGTGTACAGATGTCAATGTAAATTTTTTTGAAATTTTGACCCTTTTACGACACTCCCCGAGGTACAAGCTTTCCAATGATACCTCATTCAACCAAATTTGTGGGTTGTTAAGGAGGAGTTAGGGAACACACAGACATACATCTATTTATATAGATGATTAAATAACATAAATATTACCGAAATATCATTATGCAGTATGAACTAACATTGTTGCTTAGAAGAATCTCTGTAAGAATGTTACAAAATGTTGTGTTTTTTTCGGAGTGGGTCGCAAAAAGTTGTCACGCTCTTAGGCAAGAATTTGGCGTCAGGCTGGCGCTTAAACCAGAAATTTTGAAACTAGAGCTAAATTGCAAGCATTGCTGTTTTGGATTTACTGTAAAAATCTAGGGGAGCCAAATAAACATAATTAAGGCGTTTCCTTAATTATAAATTAATATAAAACTTTCCGTTTTATAAAAAGGTCTAGAGCAGTGTTTTAAATTTCAATTAAATTTCAAATGTTAGAAAATCAATGTATTTTTTATAAAACGTAATGCATTTTAGTTGGAAAAAAGTGCGCAAATACGCAACTTGCTTATGAAAATACACAGTCGCGGAAATCTTTCCAGACTTGTAATTGATGAAGCCCATTGTGTGTCACAGGTTAGTAATATATTAAATTTTAGGCGATTTAGCAAAAAAAGTAATATGTATAAAAAATTATTATTTTTACATTGTAACAAATATGTGTCGCCATAGCACTACACTCCTTGTGTAACAGTAATCCCAAAAAACTTAATTTACCAACAACCATCTTTCAGGTGCGTGTAAGAATTAGTGAGTTTGGGATTTGGTTGAACGAAATTGAAGTACACAATTACCAAATCAAATTTATCGATAGTATTGATTTGTTAGGGCTATATACTGACTGCTACTGCAAGTATATATCCTAAAAGTTTCCATAGATGAGCATGGACCGGCAAGCTAGGGGGGATGGCTACCCCGAATAAATGACCGTTTGAAAGCTGAGAGGGGTGTCCGTACCCCCTAGTTTTTTAGAGGGGGTCGACCCGGAGTAGACCAGCTTGAAATCCGGAGGGGGTCAGAAGAGGGGGTCCGGTTTCCAAGTTGCCCCCCCCCCCCTGTGCCCCCCGTTTTGGAATTGCTCCCCCCCCCCCGTTTAAACCCGGAGGGCAGTGCACAGGTCTGAAGGTACTGTTTTTTACTACAAAACTGTGTTTGTGACAGTAAATTTTGACCTAAATTCATACCCAAAATTTGGCTCGGAAAGGGGGGGGGGTAGATTTAGAATTCCAGAGGGGGGTAGGGTGTCAAAAAGTAAAAATTTTGTGGGGAGGGCCTAGATTTTTTTCTAGGGGGGTCCGAAATTTTGAGGCTAAGAGGAAGGATCCCACCCTACCCCCCCTATGTTCCTGTATGAAAGTTTCGAGCAGGCACTGATTGGACGACAAAAATACAGACGCTGGTAGTCATTTTTAATGGAGTAAAACACTTCGAAACTTGTTTTATTTAATTTTAAAACGTTGGAAAGTTACTTTATTTTTTTTTAAACTAAAAAGTTTTAACATCTTAAGGTAAAAAAAACGACTTTTACTCATTTAAACACAAAATTTTCGCTCCGCTTTGTTATTATTTTTTTGTTGTGCAGCCCGACTCGCAGTGCGAATAAAGCAGCATAGAGCGCGAAAGAAGTCGCAGTCCCCACTGCGAGAAAACTAACACTGTGTAAAAAATCGCAGCGCGGGAAAACTTGCAGAAAATGGCGGATTTTTGGGAGAAAAGTCGCACACGAAATTGAAAGTGCGGCTTTTCTCGCTAAATTTTGGTCAAAAATTTAGTGTACAGTCGAACATTCTCTTGTGTTATATATTCTTGCCCCGGGTAACCACGTCTCCCTAGCTTCCTGGACCGCTCTCACCTATGGTTCTATCTGGAATCAAAGCAGGTTCTTTGGAGTATTGAGCTCAATGAAGTTTTAGGGTGGCAGAAGGCCTTCAGTTAGTAGGGTTAAGAAACAGAGGTTAAAAACTTGTCATTGAGCCACCAGGAATGTGCTGACCTTTGGGCAGCACCCAACGGAACTACGGGTTCCACTACTACCGAAACCTGGTTGCTGGACCTTTTCTTTTATAGAAATGTGTCCAGCTTGGCATGGCTAGAGTGATTGTTGTTGTACGTCAGCCACACATGGCAGTTTTCCATCTAGCAAAAACAAAACAGTGGACAAATACAGCTCTATTGTGTTGGGAGTTTGTTCCACTGGCCTTGCAGGAACACCTATGCTGCCCATGTACGACGTTAAATGAAAAAGAAAAAATATCAGGCAATTTCACATGTAGTGAACACGCTATTGGTAAAGGTTTCCAACATCGTTATTAATTTTGGGCAAAGAGTCTCAACCATGGGGGCATAGGTGAGAAAGGGGGGGTTGTTGGGTGGGGTCCACCCCCCCTAGGCTCGAAATTTTGGGACCCCCCTAGACGAAAATCTAGGAGAGGCCCTCTCCCCCCGAATTTTTTACCCCTGACACCCTCTAGAATTCGAAATCTGACCCCCTTCCCCCCTCGGGAAATTTTTAGGTACTTTTTTTATACTAAATTTTCTTCCAAAAACGTGAATTTTCATCACATATTCATGCTTAAACACCCTTTTTATACCAGAATATTGCTTTTTATTCAATAAAATGTAGTATTATCCTATAAAAAGAACAAATATTAAAGTTATTATGGTTTAAAACTGTTTTGCTTTAGACACCGGACCCCACCTGACCCTTCTAAATTTCAAAGTTTCGCACCCCGGGTCGACCCCCCTAAAAAGCTAAGAGGGGTCCGGACCCCCCTGGGACCCCCCCTCCTAGAATTCAAAATGCAATTTACTCAGGGTAACCACGCCCCCCCCCCTATCTTCGCCAACCGTTCTCATCTATGCATGGGGGTGAAATTTTTTCGCCCTTCCTGACTTGTCTTAGCGCCTGCCCTTTGTATATTCTGCGTAGGGAAGATAAGTTTCAGGTAATGCAACAACAACAACAAGCAGAGGTGCAAAGATTTTGTTTGTAGAGTCTAGAGCATACATGGGCAAGTTGGTCCGGAGTGAGAGGGGGGTTAAACCCCAAATTAGGGGAGTTTAAAATTCGTGAAACAGACCCATATCGTTTTTTGCTGGAGTGCATTTTACCCATATCGTTTTTCGATTTTGAAAAAAAAGGTAAAAAACGCTAATGTTAGGTCAAAAAGCCCTTTTTTTGCATTTTTGAGCTTTTTATTGTTGAAAACATTCATTTTGACCTCAAAATTTAAGTTTGGAGGCAGTAAGAAGTCATTTTAAAAACATTTTTTGTCTTCATTTTTCCAAAATCGGGTGGTTAATCTTTTCTCCCCCCCCCCTACTTCTGAGTGAGGGGGGGGGGAAACCCCCTTCTTAGAATTTGGGGGTTAAGCCGCCCGCCCCCCCAGTGCCCATGTATGGTCTAGGGTGGAATGTTTCAGGGGTGTCAAATTTTAGAATTTTAAACTTTTTTTTGATCTTTTTAATTAGTAACAGCACGATAAAAATTATAATGTTAGGTATTTATGCCTTTTATAAATAAAAGCACAAGTTTATTAAAAAAAATTCTAATTTAATTCTTGGAAGTTTTTTTTAATACAAGTAGCCCGTGTCAGCCATACGGCTGACAAATAATTTTTCCGGCATTTTTTATATTCATTTACTTTTTTTTTTTCAAAATTCAACCCTTGTATGCCGTTCCCGTGACTTTAAGCTTTACAATGATACCTTAGTTACCCACTCTAGTTTTAGTTGTGGAGAAGGTTTTTTCCCTTTTTTGGTGAAAATATTTTGTCCAGCATAAAGATGTTCGTGTTAATTTTTTTGCTAATTTCAACTACCTTACGATGCTCCCTGAACTATAAGGTTTCCCATAATATCTCATTTATCCCAATTTTTTCTGTGGTTGAGGAGGAAGGTTCTCATAGGTGTTTTTGGGGGGGGACAGAGGAGTCCACCCCCCCAGAGCCAAAATTTCGGACCCCCCCTCTGGAAAAAATTCAGGGGGGCCTCCCTCTCCCCCCCCCAAAGCTCGAGAGCGGTCCGGCCTGACCCCCTAGCGAGGCTGACCCCCCTCCCGACCAATTTGGAAGTATATTTTTTTATTTACTGTCAAAAACACGGTTTTTTAGTTAAAAACAGTGTTTAAATACACTTTTTAGGCCTAAATAGGCTGTTTTAATACATAAAATTCAATATTAGACCTAAAAACACTTAAATTATTGAGTTAAAAAAATTTTGCTAAAAAATTGGACCCCCCCTGACCCCCCCCTAAATTTGAAATCTCGCACCCGGGGTCGACCCCCCCTAAAAAGCCAGGGGGGTCCGGACCCCCCTGGACCCCCCTAAAAAATTTTGGCCTTCCACCCGGGGCTGGACCCCCCCCCTAGTGGACCCGACCAAAAACACCTATGTCCCTCCCCTGTGCCCATGTATGCTTTTTAGGCCTATAATAGTCTGTTTTAGTCTTTCAAATTGAATATTATTAGGCATTAAACTACTTGAATTACTGATTATTTCTTGTTAAAAAATCGGACAACCTTGCCTCCCGTCTCTAAATGTAAATTCGGCCATACGGGGTCGACTCCCTCCTTCTAAAAAACCAAGGGGGATTCGGACGACCCCCTCCCCCCGCCCCGCCTTGGTTACACCACTGTGGTGAGTTGTTTGGTATTAATTATGATCATAAAGACCTGTGCACGGTCTGGAAATGCCCCCCCGTTTTATTGAAAGATTTGCCTCCCCCCGTTTTATTGCCCCCCCCCCCGCCAAAAATGAAAAAGTACCCTAAAATTATGACGCCATTTATTTTTGACCTGTGATGACGCCATCATCGCAAGTTTTTTAGTTTTTAGCCTATTTCAATCTATTTTAAGCCATTTCAGACCTATTTTTACATTATTTTCGCTTTTTTTGTCCCTTTTTTTCGTTTCCCTTCTTTTTTCTTCTTTTTTTCTCTTTTTTCCCCCCTGCTTGCCCCCCTCGTTTAATTGTCCCCCCGTTTCAAAAAAGGTGCCCCCCGTGCCCCCCCCCCCGTTTTGGAATTCCCCCCCCCCCCCGTTTAAACCCCGGGGGGCAGTGCACAGGTCTGATCATAGGTGGGCAGCCTCCCGAATTTTGGGTGGGGGTATACCCTACCCCCGAAATTTGAGGGGAGGGTGTCCCAAAAAAATTTTTGGGGTATACCTCAAATACTCCATTTTTAGCGTTTTTAGTACTGGGACGTGGGACCCCCCAAATTTTAAGGGGGCGTGTCCGGGGTACCCCCAAATTTTAGGGGGGGGTGTCGGCTATAATCTAGATTTTTCGGGGGTACCCCCCAACCGCCCCTGCCCACCTATGATTATGATCATAGTTTACGTTTTATCAAGTAGAGGTGCTTTTAAACGTAATATACCAACTGATTCGGGCGGTATTTGCCTGGTTTTTCTATGTTCCATCCAGTTGGACTTAATATTATGCTGGGCCGAGTCGTCCTCGCTCAAAGATCCACTTTATATAATAGAATTCATTTTTAAATCAATATTAGCATTTCTATTTTGAGTTTTTTTTTGCCAATATTTTAGATTTTACTTTTTTTGTGCAAAAATTTTCATCAAAAATCATTTTCGTAATATTTTAATTTCATTTCTCTCTGGCAGCTAAGTGTGGTGTTTTTTTACAGGACACCGTTGTGACTGTCCATGACAGCAATATCGGTGGTGTGGGGCGGGACTCTCCGTGGTTCCCTTTGCTCCAGCCAGTTGATATTGTGGGGGTCGTCCTCGTTCCCCCCGCAGCAGCTGCACACGGTGCAGCAAGACACGGCGGCTCCGGCGATAGCCGACAGGCTCACCAGGTTGCAGGCGACCAACACTACCAGGTTGGCTTCGGCACCGCCTTTGTTAGGGCACAAGTGGTACTTGTGCAGTCGCCGCTGGTTACGACCGTGTTCCGTCATGGATCTGAAACGACTGTATTCATATAAAAAAGATAGCACTTATATTGAAAAAAACCATGGGTAGCTGACTTAAATTCGGCAAGCCTTAATTTCGGCCACCGGCTGTTATTTTGGTCACGCGGCAAGTTAATAAATGAACTGTGTATGGCTAGATTGTTTTTCCCTCATGTCATCTATTTAGCCATCTATACGCAGTTCATTTCATAACGTTGCGCATGCAAAAATAATAGCCCCCAACTTCGCACCGGCTTCGTACTTCGCACCCACTTCATAAACTCTTTTCTTAACAAAACAAAATCAATCGAAAAATGAAGGGAGTCGAAAAAAGGGACAAAAAAAGCGAAAATAAGGTAAAAAATAGGTCTGAAATGGCTTAAAATAGATTGAAATAGGCTAAAAACTTCAAAAAACTTGCGATGAAGGCGTCATCACAGGTCAAAAATAAATGGCGTCATAATTTTAGGGTACTTTTACTTTTTTTGCGGGGGGGGGGGGGGGGGAGAAACGGGGGGGGGAAATCTTTCAATAAAACGGGGGGGGGGCGTTTCCAGACCGTGCACAGGTCTTTATGATCATAATTAATACCAAACAACTCACCATAGTGGCGTAACCAAGGCGGGGCGGGGGGAGGGGGTCGTCCGAATCCCCCCTTGGTTTTTTAAAAGGAGGGAGTCGACCCGGTATGGCCGAATTTACATTTAGAGACGGGGGGCAAGGTTGTCCGATTTTTTAACAAGAAATAAAAAAAATCAATATATTTTTAAATCAGTAATTCAAGTATTTTAAGGCCTAATAATATTCAATTTGAAAGACTAAAACAGACTATTATAGGCCTAAAAAGCATACATGGGCACAGGGGAGGGGCATAGGTGTTTTTGTCGGGTCCACTAGGGTGGGGGTCCAGCCTCGGGTGGAA
>JASAMX010034906.1:0-10328 GCA_030248175.1 Microlaimidae sp. YZB2_3 | reverse complement strand
TATTGCTGCCTAAACCCTACTTTGTGCCCAATTCAGAAAATGAGGGAGAAAAGAAAGATTCAAGGTTCTTCACAAATAACCCATTCAAGTGGTCACTGAAAAGAAAATACAGGATGGACTACTTTAAACATGGACAAACTACTAGTTTAAAACTATTATTTTTCAAAAACAGCCCATTAATTAAATTAAAATTATTTTTTAATAAATCTTAGACAAAGTGATAAATTTAAAAAAATTATAATGATAAAACTCATAAACAACCTGAATCCTGGACTATAGACCTTAGTATTCCTAAGCAACCTAAGCAAAACCTGAAAATCAAACAAAACATTAAATTTAGCTTGATTTTAAGGTTTTGTTTAGGGTGCTTAGGGAAATTAGGGCTAAAGTCCATAAGTAAAGTCTAAAGTAAAGGCTAAAGTCCATAAATACATATAAGAAAACTACAAAATCAAAAGATAAAACTTTGACATAAGCGTAATATTGATGAAAAATCAAGATCAGAGTACAAAAAAATTTGCAAAGTATACAAAAATAAAGTTAGAGATTTTATCACTAATAAAGAAACAAAAATTTTAAATTCAGGGGGTTTAAACAATTTCTATAAATTTGTTAGTAGTAAAATTAAAACAAAACAAACTATCCCACCAATTAAAAGAAGTGATGGGACATTTGTTACTGAAGATTTTGAAAAAGTTGAACTTTTTGGAAATTATTTTGCTTCTGTTTTTACTGATGATGATAATACCTTGCCAAATTTTAATCCACCAAATATTGGGAAGTTGGACAACATGGTATTTACCACAAAAAAGATATTTAAAGCCCTAAAAAGCTCCCAAACAAATTGTCTCAAACACCTGACTGTTTTCCAGCTTACTTTTTAAAACGCTTGGCTAAAGTTATTGCTGAACCTTTGTCAATAATCTTTCAGATGTCTTTTGATTTTGGAGAATTACCACTTGATTGGAAAATAGCTTTATTAAACTTACTGTTTAAAAAGGCACAAAAAGCCTAAAAGAAAATTATTGTTTAATTTCACTTACATCTTTTTCCTGTAAACTAATGGTACAGCTTGTCAAAGAAGAATTACTTGTTCTTCTTCTGTTTGCTCTTGTGGCAGAGGTTTTTGCTTCCGTTAAGTCTTTTCTTCGCTGTTCCTTTGGCTGCTAGGAATTCGGATCCATGATCTTCATTAGAAGCGGCAGAACTGCGACAGACTTGTGAGCAATCATAGTGCAGGGACTTCCGTCACGCTTTTCACCCAGCCATTTAACGACGACATCATCGATGAAGATAATGCTGACTGCAGGTATCCCGCGTAGAAAAAATTTACAGAGAAACTGCCACAAGTTCCTCTGTAACCCTCCTCCATTTACTTGTCTTTTTCCATATCATTTTGTCAAGGTTTTAACATGGTTTTAAGGCAAAAAGTTCCACAATAACACAGCTGTTGGAAACTTTTAATGAGTGGACGCAGGCACTAAAAGATAAACTTCTAATTGATTTCATTTACTTGGATTTTGCCAAAGCCTTTGACACCATGTCACATCAAAAATTGTTATATAAGCTAGAAAAATATGGTGTTTCTGATAAATTTTTAAAATGGATAAAAGAATTTTTAGTTTGGCGGGAAATTAAAGTTGTAATTAATGACTCAGTATCCAAATCATTTCCTGTAAAAAATTCAGTTCCCCAGGGTTCTGTTTTTAGGTCCATTCCTTTCGTCATTTATATTAATGATATTGTTGATTGTGTTAAGTACTCACAAATTAGACTCTTTGCAGATGATATAAAGTTGTTTGCGAAATCTTCATCTAAAGATTACCACATTCAAACTTTAAGACTTCAAAAAGATTTAGATAGAATTTACAGCTAGTCACAAGACTGGTAATTGCAATTATCAGATCATAAATGTGAAGTTCTTCATATTCAAAATCATAGCAAAGAGTTAATTTGTAAATACAAGCTTGGTAATAACCAGCTTGCATTTGCAACTACAGAATTGGTGCGTGACCTAGGCATAGGTGAGCACGATTGGGGAAGCTAGGGGGGTGGTTACCCAGGGTAAATCGAATTTTGAATTCTAGGAGGGGGTCCCAGGGGGGTCCGGACTCCCCCCAGCTTTTTAGGGGGGTTGACCCCGGGTGCAAAATTTTGAAATCTAGAGGGGGGTCAGGTGGGGTCTGGTGTCTGAAGCAAAACAATTTTAAACCATAATAACTTTAATAATTGTTGTTTTTATAGGATAATACTACATTTGATTGAATAAAAAGCCATATTCATGTATAAAAAGGGTGTAAAAGCATGAATATGTGATGAAAATTCACGTTTTTGGAAGAAAATTTAGTATAAAAAAGGTACCTAAAATTTTCCCGAGAGGGGAGGGGGGGGGTCAGATTTCAAAATTTAGAGGGGGGTTAGGGGTAAAAAATTCGGAAATTTGGGGGGTGGGGGGCCCCCTAGATTTTTGTCTAGGGGGGCCACCAAAATTTCGAGGCTAGGGGGGTGGACCCCACCCTGCCCCCCCCCCTTTCTCACCTATGGACCCAGGTGTTTATATATCTCATGATATCAAATTCTCTAAACACTGTGAAATCACAGCAAAAAAAGCAATGAGAGTGACATCACTAATTTTTAGAACATTCAATTCAAACTCTAGAAACAATCTTTTCAGAGCATATAAGTCCTATGTTAGACCAATTCTGGAGTACGCTAGTGCGGTTTGGAATCCTTATTTACAAAAAGATATAAACATTTTGGAAAAAGTGCAACAAAATTTCACTAGACGGTTGTTTTATAAATGCAAGTTGTTACCTGTTGGTTATGAACAAAGACTGAATTACCTAGGCTTAGAAAGATTAAAGGACCGAAGAGACAAAATTGATTTATATGAGTGCTTTAAAATTATACATTGCTTAAACGATTTGCAGGCCAAAGATTTTTTCAAGTTTAACCTGCAGCCACCCGTGGTCATCCCTTTAAGTTGACCATCGAAGAAAGCAGAATCAATGCAAGGAAATTTTTTTTTTGCTAATAGAGTGGTTACAACTTGGAACAACCTACTCCCATCTCAAGTAACTGTCGATTGTTTGGATGAATTCAAGAAACGTTTTAAAACTGACGTAAATAAGAGCTCTTATTGAGCCTTTAAAGTCATATCAGATAGCTATGTTTGTTAATATCTTGTTAAATTTGTATTTCATATTGGCGACAATTAACTCGCAGAATTGATGTTGTTGATGAAAAAAATAAATAAAAATATAAAAAAAATAGAAAAAAAAGGAAAAGAAATAATGATATGATGAAAACAATAGAATTAAACTATGCATAGACTATGCTTAGTATAATATTAATTCTGTTATCTGATCATTAATGAAAAGCTCAAATGGTACAAGTACTAAACGTGTACCAAAAATCAGTTTGGGAATTCCACCATAGGTCACCGAAGGGGGGTAGGGGGCTCACCCCCTTCTGGCCTCCTAGACCTACCCCCCTAAGGCCCATTTCCGACGCCTCCCCCCCATCGACCCCTTGAACCCCTGACCCCCCCCCCCCTAAGGCCCATTTTTGACCACCCCTCCCACCAGACAATCCCAAAAAATGCTTAAAAAATGGTCAAATTTCGTCAAAAAATTGTCAATTTTGGTCAAAAAAATGGTAAAAACACCCCAAGCACCCCCGGGTGCTTTTTTTCAAAAAAAACACCCCAGGGTGTGACCCCCCCCTGGAGGTCAAAAACCTTCACACCCCGGGGTGTGGACCCCCCCCCCCTGAGCCGTCGAAGGTTGGTGACCTATGAATTCCACCAAACAAACATAAATAAAAAACATGTTTCTAGGTCAATTCTGACTTTGCGATCTTAATTTTGGGCATTAAAAAGTGATTAAACTACCCTTTAAGAAAATAAATGGTGTTTTATAGCCAAAAAATGACCTTTTTCAAGGTACATTTCATGCTGTTAAGAAAATTTTTTTAATAGTGCTTTAACCAATATGAATGAATATTTGTTAGATTGCCGAGAGTCTGGTGGTTCTAAAAATATTTTTACTTTTTTCTGGTCTTCACCAATTTTGTACAGCAACCGCCTAAAAATGAATCAAAATTCAGTCGTGAAAAAAATTAAGATATAAAAAATGGGATAATTTAATAAAAATGTCTCATAATACAATTTAGCTTAATTTTTAGGCTTTGTTTAGGCTTAGAAAGAATAAATCTGATTTGATTAAAAATAAGCTTAAATTAGCTTTTTAAACAAAAACAGATTTGTTGCCAATATTTTCGGTGGTCCTATGACTATCGAATTTATAATTTTTTTGTAATTTTTTAGATTCTCCGGACTTCCAGCAATGTTAAAACAAAGTTTTTATTTTAATTTAGCGGTTAATTAAAATTTTTTCTTAACAGTAAAAATTATGTACCCAAAATATTGTCATTTTTTGCCTATATTTTACCCCATATTATCAAAAATCGTGTTTCAATAATTTTTTTAAAGCTTAAAAACAAGATCTTTAGGTCAAAATTGACCTATAAACATGTTTTTATTTAGTATTTGTAGCGTGGAAATCTCTAATTGATTTTTGGTACACGTTTAGTACCTGTACCAGCTCAATTCTCAACTCATAAATAACGGGTCTGGCACAAAAGAGTCCTGAAAAAAAATCGCACCTGGCACAAAAGAGTCCTGGCACAAAAGAGTCCTGGCACAAAAAAGTCCTGGAGAAAATGCATTCATGCGCCCAAGCGCTGCGAGCGCTAAAGTCGGCACAAAAGAGTCCTGGCATATAATCAATTTTTCACAGCTGAGATACAATGTTCACACCTCAGCTATTATTTAGTTATTAATACGGTCAAGGTTTTGTAAAGTATTTAAAAAATAAGAAAAACATGTGTTTGGGTTTGTGTGTGTGTTGTGTCATGTGTTGTGTTTGGGTATAAATTATATAATATTGAATTAGTGTTTTTTGTTACAATAAAAATTTTTTTATAGCTAGGTTGTGATCAAGTTAAATAAGATTAGAATAAAAGATTTTTACCTAAAAATGATTGAGTAACAAAATCATGTCTAAATAAGTATTTTAGTTGGGATAGATTTTTTGTTCATAGTTAAAATATTACAATTTTTATTAAATAAGTGTTTTGGTCATAATTGTAAGGACAACCAGATGTGTCCAATTTAATATGGCTTTAAATAACCTTTAAATCTTAAGGACTTTTAGCATAATCACAAATTGGTTTTATAATTCGTTTTAAGTTAAAAATTAAAAATCAGTTCAACGTGTGATCATTATCAAGTCCAGTTTAGTTTAAAATTTGATCGTAAAATAGACACTGAAACAAATGTTAAGATGTATAATTACCATAAAGGTGACTTTGAGTCCATAAATAACGAACTTAATGTAATTGACTGGAAATTATTAGCAAATCTGTCTCCTAATGCTGAAGTCTTTTATGAAAAAATGAGAGAACTTTTAAACAACTTAATTCAAAGATATGTACCACAATTTACTTGTAAAAAAAAAAATCGAGTATAGTAAAACAATAAAAATGCTTAAAAAACGTAAAGATCGCCTATATAAGTTTTCTAAACGTAATCATGTAGGTAAAAACTTATTTAAAAAATGCTCCAAACTCTATGATACGTGTGTCAATGATTTTTTCGATGCTCAAGAGCTAAAAGTAGTTAACAGTGAAAGTTCCAAATCTTTTTATAAATTTGTAAACTCAAAAGTAAATTGCAGAAATGAAATATCTCCCCTTAGTCGTTCTGATGGTACTTTGGCAACTGAGGCAATCGAAAAAATCATTGACACACGTATCATAGAGTTTGAAGCATTTTTTAAATAAGTTTTTACCTACATGATTACGTTTAGAAAACTTATATAAGCGATCTTTACGTTTTTTAAGCATTTTTATTGTTTTACTATACTCGATTTTTTTTTTTACAAGTAAATTGTGGTACATATCTTTGAATTAAGTTGTTTAAAAGTTCTCTCATTTTTTCATAAACAACTACAGCATTAGGAGACAGATTTGCTAATAATTTCAGTCAATTACATTAAGTTCGTTATTTATGGACTCAAAGTCACCTTTATGGTAATTATACATCTTAACATTTGTTTCGTGTCTATTTTACGATCAAATTTTCAAACTAAACTGGACTTCTCAATGATCACACGTTGAACTGATTTTTAATTTTTAACGTAAAACGAATTATAAAACCAATTTGTGTTTATGCTTAAAGTCCTTAAGATTTAAAGGTTATTTAAAGCCATATTAAATTGGACACATCTGGTTGTCCTTACAATTATGACCAAAACACTTATTTAATAAAAATTGTAATATTTTAACTATGACAAAGAATCTATCCCCCAACTAAAATACTTATTTAGCATGATTTTGTTACTCAAATCATTTTTAGGTAAAAATCTCTTATTCTAATCTTATTTAACTTGATCACAACCTAGCTATAAAAAAATTTTTATTGTGACAAAAAACACTAATTCAATATTATATAATTTATACCCAAACACAACACATGACACAACACACACACAAACCCAAACACATGTTTTTCTTATTTTTTAGATACTTATACAGAACCTTTACCGTACTAATAACTAAATAATAGCTGAGGTGTGAACATTGTATCTCAGGTGTCAAAAAATTGATTATATGCCAGGACTCTTTTGTGCCGACTTTAGCGCTCGCAGCGCTTGGGCGCATGAATGCATTTTCTCCAGGACTTTTTTGTGCCGGGACTCTTTTGTGCCAGGACTCTTTTGTGCCAGGTGCGATTTTTTTCAGGACTCTTTTGTGCCAGACCCGTTATTTATGAGTTGAGAATTGAGCTGGTACAGGTACTAAACGTGTACCAAAAATCAATTAGAGATTTCCACGCTACAAATACTAAATAAAAACATGTTTATAGGTCAATTTTGACCTGAAGATCTTGTTTTTAAACTTTAAAAAAATTATTGAAACACGATTTTTGATAATATGGGGTAAAATATAGGCAAAAAATGACAATAATTTGGGTACACAATTTTGGTTTTGGTTTTTTTTTTTTTTTTTTTTTTTTTTTTTGTTTTTTCTTTTTTTTTTTTTTTTTTTTTCCCCCCCCTTTTTATACTGTTAAGAAAAAATTTTAATAAACCGCTAAATTAAAATAAAAACTTTGTTTTAACATTGCTGGAAGTACGGAGAATCTAAAAAATTACAAAAAAATTATAAATTCAATAGTCATAGGACCACCGAAAATATGGACAACAAATCTGTTTTTGTTTAAAAAGCTAATTTAAGCTTATTTTTAATCAAATCAGATTTATTCTTTCTAAGCCTAAACAAAGCCTAAAAATTAAGCTAAATTGTATTATGAGGCATTTTTATTAAATTATCCCATTTTTTATATCTTAATTTTTCATGACTGAATTTTGATAGATTTTTAAGCGGTTGCTGTACAAAATTGGTAAAAACCAGAAAAAAAATAAAAAATATTTTTAGAACCACCAGACTCTCTGCAATGTAACAAATATTCATTCATATTGGTTAAAGCACTATTAAAAAAATTTTCCTGACAGCATAAATTGTACTTTGAAAAAAGGTCATTTTTTGGCTATAAAACACCATTTATTTTCTTAAAGGGTAGTTTAATCACTTTTTAATTCCCAAAATTAAGATCGCAAAGTCAGAATTGACCTAGAAACATGTTTTTTATTTATGTTTGTTGGGTGGAATTCATAGGTCACCAACCTTCGACGGCTCAGGCGGGGGGGGGTCCACACCCCGGGGTGTGGAGGTTTTTGACATCCCGGGGGGGGGGGTAACACCCCGGGGTGTTTTTTTTTAGAAAAAAACCCCCCGGGGGTGCTTGGGGTGTTTTTACCATTTTTTTGACCAAAATTGACAATTTTTTGACGAAATTTGACCATTTTTTAAGCATTTTTTGGGATTGTCTGGTGGGGGGGGGGGGTCGAAATGGGCCTTAGGGGGGGAGAGGGTCAGGGGTTCAAGGGGTCGATGGGGGGAGGGGAGGCGTCAAAAATGGGCCTTAGGGGGGGGGATTAGGTCTCAGAGGCCGTAGGGGGGTGACCCCCCCCCTACCCCCTCCCCTTCGGTGACCTATGGTGGAATTCCCAAACTGATTTTTGGTACACGTTTAGTACTTTTACCATTTGAGCGGGGGGGGGGTCCGGTTCGTTTTCATTAATGATCAGATAACAGAATTAATATTATACTAAGCATAGTCTATGCATAGTTTAATTCTATTGTTTTCATCATATCATTATTTCTTTTCCTTTTTTTCTCTTTTTCTATTTTTTTTCTTTTTTTTTATTTTTTTCATCAACAACATCAATTCTGCGACTTAATTGTCGCCAATATGAAATACAAATTTAACAAGATATCAACAAACATAGCTATCTGATATGACTTTAAAGGCTCAATAAGAGCTCTTATTTAAGTCAGTTTTAAAACTTTTCTTGAATGCATCCAAACAATCGACAGTTACTTGAGATGGGAGTAGGTTGTTCCAAGGTGTAACCACTCTATTAGCAAAAGAAAATTTCCTTGCATTGATTCTGCTTTCTTCGATGGTCAATTTAAAGGGATGACCACGGGTGGGCTGCAGGTTAAACTTGAAAAAATCTTTGGCTTGCAAATTGTTTAAGCAATGTATAATTTTAAAGCACTCATATAAATCAATTTTGTCTCTTCGGTCCTTTAATCTTTCTAAACCTAGGTAATCCAGTCTTTGTTCATAACCAACAGGTAACAACTTGCATTTATAAAACAACCGTCTAGTGAAATTTTGTTGCACTTTTTCCAAAATGTTTATATCTTTTTGTAAATAAGGATTCCAAACTGCACTAGCGTACTCCAGAATTGGTCTAACATAGGACTTATATGCTCTGAGAAGATTGTTTCTAGAGTTTGAATTGAATGTTCTAAAAATTAGTGATGTCACTCTCATTGCTTTTTTGCTGTGATTTCACAGTGTTTAGAGAATTTCATATCATGAGATATATAAACACCTAGGTCACGCACCAATTCTGTAGTTGCAAGCACGTTATTACCAAGCTTATATTTACAAATTAACTCTTTGCTATGATTTCGAATATGAAGAACTTCACATTTATGATCTGATAATTGCAATTGCCAGTCTTGTGACCAGCTGTAAATTCTATCTAAATCTTTTTGAAGTCTTAAAGTTTGAATGTGGTAATCTTTAGATGAAGATTTTGCAAACAACTTTATATCATCTGCCAAGTCTAATTTGTAAGTACTTAACACAATCAACAATATTATAAATATAAATAAGAAAATAAATTGTACCCATAACAGAACCTTGAGAAACTAAACTTTTGACATGAAATGATTTGGATACTGAGTCATTAATTACAACTTTAATTTCCCGCCTAATTAAAAATTCTTTTATCCATTTTAAAAATTTACCAGAAACACCATATTTTTCTAGCTTATATAACAATTTTTGATGTGACACAGTGTCAAAGGCCTTGGCAAAATCCAAGTAAATGACATCAATTAGAAGTTTATCTTTTAGTGCCTGCGTCCACTCATTAAAAGTTTCCAACAGCTATGTTATTGTAGAACTTTTTTGCCTAAAACCATGTTGAATTTCTTCGACAAAATGATATGGAAAAAGACAAGAAGTTCTTCTTTGACAAGCTGTTCCATTAGTTTACAAGAAAATATGTAAGTGAAAATTGGACGATAATTTTACTTTTAGGCTTTTGGTGCCTTTTTCTAAACAGTAAGTTTAATAAAGTTTTCTTTTACCGATCAAGTGGTAATTCTCCAAAATCAAAAGACACTCTGAAAGATTATTGCAAGAGGTTAAGCAATATCTTTAGCCAAGCATTTTAAAAAAGTAAGCTGGAAAACGGTCGAGTGTTTCAACAATTTGTTTGGGAGCTGTTTTAGGGCTTTAAATACCTTTTGTGGTAAATACCATGTTGTCCAACTTTCCCAATATTTAATAGATAAAGAATTTGGCAAGTTGTATAACATCAGTAAGAACAGAAGCAAAATAACAATTTCCAAAAATTTCAACTTTTAACAAAATCTTCAGTAACAAATGTTCCATCACCTCTTTAATTGGTGGCATAGTTTGTTTTGTTTTAATTTTACTATTAACAAATTTATAAAATTGTTTAAACCCCTGAATTTAGATTTTTCTTTTTTCTAGTGGTAAAATTTTCTAGTTTTCTTTTGTATTTTGAAATTTTTTGTACTCTTATCTTGATTTTTCATCAATATTACGCTTATGCCAAAGTTTTATCTTTTGATTTTCTAGTTTTCTTATATGTATT
>JASAMX010034904.1:0-12917 GCA_030248175.1 Microlaimidae sp. YZB2_3 | reverse complement strand
GTCCTTACCGGGTTAAGTCCTAATAAATAGCAATCGTCAATAATTTTTGAGCGTACTTTTCAGAAAGTTGTGTCAGATTCAACGATGGGCCATAGTTAAGTTTTACATAAATTCGATTTAACCATTATTATTTCATTGATTAAAAAAATAAAATTTTTTAAAAACTCGAAATTATAATTACTAATTTTATTATTTGAAAATTGTGAAGTGATTTTTTTAATTAAAGCTCAAACTTCTTTGATAAAAAAAACTCTTAAAAAGGTGCGAATTGTTCAAAAATATTAGCAAATAATAGTAGTACCAATTATTAATAAACAATATATTGGTTACTTCAACTATATGGTCATTACTTTGACACAAAGAGTCACAATCAGTACAAAATCAACGTGGCTCTGACTCATAATGTTGATACTATTCATGTGTTAAATGATAAAAAGAGTCACAGTTACGAATTTTTATCACGATTCTAACTCATTGTCCTGGTAAGGACGATAAGGACTTGCCTATAGAATAACAAAATTGTGAGTACTTGACCAGTTGCGAAAAAAGTTCCCGCAAAACAAACGACCTTGTTTTCATTTAATTCAAAGCATTAAAACTTCTTGTTTTTAGGCCAACTTAAAAAAATGACATATAAATAACATTGACTGCAAAAAGTAGCTTCAAACGACGCCCTAGGAATTATTGCATATTCATTAATGTTATTTCTCGAATTTTTAAGAAAATTAAATAAACTCGTTGGTTTTATGACGAAATTTACATGCATATTCCCAACTTACCATTTTAAAAATAAAAAAAAAAATACTTACGCGATTATATTTCACCGATTTTAATCATTTGGCTCCAAGTTCCTACTTCCTGTTCCAAAGTCACCTATTTTTGGCTATAGGTTCTTGCTCTAAGTTTTTTTTCTAGTCCAAAAACTTTAAAACGGTTAAAATAACAAAGATTATAGTGTTTGATAAATGATATGCCTTTGTTCAACTTATACCACTTTTAAATTGGAGGAAAAATTAACATACGAATTTATATCTCGACAAATATTAGATTAAACTAAATAATATTTACAATAATTGAATAATATAAGAATAATTAAGTGATGATTAAATTAAACTAAATAACTAAGTTAAAACATACAATCAATGTATCGATATTTAGCTACATCTTGTTTTAATTTGTACGTATTCACTGGGAAACTGTTCAAATTAATTTAAACACATCAGGATTTTAAAAAAACCCAAAATATCATAATATAGTATTCGTGATCACGTCATATATGTTTTGCTCTGTGGGAATGATTGTGGGAGAAGCTTTTTAAACCAATTAACGATTGGGAAAATTAATTTTTATGAACGCAGAGATCTCCAATTTTTTCCAAGCGCTAATTGGCTAAGCGTCTTAACACTGTAAAGATATTTATCACTAAACAACTTCCGTTTAAATGGGAGGGTTTTGACCATGGTAAAACAATCGTTTTTAAAAGTCTATATCATTAAGGCGCATTAAGATATTTGAGTAATGAACAAATTAGTTTTGTACGGAATAGTTAAGTTAGCCAAAATCACGGAAATTGGAATCGAAGAGGTTGATTTAATCACACTTTTAAGAAAACCTGGGGAGTTCCAACTCCATACTTTGAACGTTTCGGATAATACAAGTTAGTTGGAAACAAATCCACTGCGACTTTTTCATCAGTAAATAATAGGAAACGGTAAAAACCTTAATAAAAGGTTTATGCACTTTAAATTTCTATAGCCAATTAAAAAAATTAGTTTTTATTGGAGCTCATTTTTGTTTGTTTAAAAATTAGAAAGAATGAAGCTAGTAAAAAAAAAAGCTCGTGGGCATAACAATCAATCAGTTTTAAATTATGTTTGGATTAAATGAAGAAGAAAGCCAATTAATGTGTGAAAAAATAGAATTTTATTTTTGAACAAACCGGTTTTTCAACGTCTGTAAAACAAATCCAAGCGTGGAATTACTAAAGTATAAAATCTTTCTTTTGCTTTAATGTTGTAACACTTGGTGTTTGCTGAATATTGATTGGTTCGTTTGTTATAAACATCAGGTAAAACATGTTGTTTTTAAAATTTTTGTTAATAGTTTATTTTATATTATTTGTTTATTAACCTTTGCGAAAATGTAGCCCATCCCATTTTTAATGAACTAATTTTAGCTCAAAGGTAAGGTTAAGCAAATACTGGGCCAAAATTATATCAAATTATGTGCTCAATGAAGTTTTGTCCACTGATTGTCGATTTTTTCTTCGTCATATGTTTTTTTTTAATTAAAAACGTTTTTCAAAAAATTTTAACTTTGAACTTTTATAAATTTTAAACCTGTACGGGTCCACAACTATAACTTTAGTAAACAAATTCCCTGCGTTTTGTGATTTCCTCCAAATAAATCTTTTTCAATTGATTAAGCAGTAACTTTTAAATTAAACGGAACTTCCAAATTTAGCGGAATTTTTTTAGTGAAAAATTATATCTTTTGATTTTGTGCAGGCTTTTAAAAGCTTCAACTTCAAAAACTTTACGGGCTTTAACTAATTTGTTAACGTCATAACCGCAAAAATGCGGTTGGTTTCTTTTACACTGTGCGGGCAATACCATGCAAATTTCTGCTGTAAGCTTTCCGACCATCAGTGCAAAACACGCGTGACAAAAACCCCTTGAGCAAACAGCTGACTTGCGTTTAATAGGATAAAATTTACAGAATAAATAATTTACATACGGTGTTGTTTATTATTCAACCAAAATGAGTTGTGCCAGCTGATTGGACTGGGCGTTCAGTACAATTAATAATATGCTAACTATTTTCTTCCGCGATTTACCAACCAAACAATGAAGAAAAGTCAAAAGTTTTGACCGCATTTTTCCAGATATCAATTTTATTTATGTGTGAGATTCAAAGGTGGGTGATGAATTTTGGTGGAATCACCTCATTAAAATTACCGAAGACCTTCTCTTAGAAATAATGTTTTAAATTTGGTTTTGGTTCAAAATTTTTTTCGGGCCTTTCTTTTTGGTGAGTATATCTCTTTTGGGGGAGGTTTTATTTTAATAATATTTTCATTATGAAAAGTGTTCGCACCCAAGAGATTAAAAACTATTCGTTTTATGGGCATGTTGCAGTGCAATAATAAAATAAAGCATACCTCATATTAATATAGTTTCACTATAATGGAATTATTCTAATGCATGCACGTTATTTTATAATCCAATAATTTTAATAAATTGCATGCAATCTTCCTGCATTGTAATTGTATATAAAATATTTTTCTTTACTAAAAATACACATCATAACTACTATTGTTTGTTACAAAAACTATAATTAAAAAAATTATACTTCAGATTATATTATGACTATAAAATAATTATATTCCGCTCTTTGAACTGTGAATTTATACAAAAAATAATACGGATGTGTGGCTAAAACTACTTGTTGTACACTAGTATAACCATTTTTAACTGTACTAATATAATTTTTTTAACTGTTTGATGATGACATAAGCAATAAATGCTAAAATATTTTTGTTAGTACGTTTCTTTGTTGTCGTCACCAAATCTTCGCGATACGCTAATGAAGATAAAAACAGATAATTTTATTACACAAATTAATTCTTAGTAATTAATTTCACCGTTTAATTTTCGTGAATGCAGTGTTTAAATTGTGTTTAAAAGTTACTAAATAAGTTTAGTTAGTGTCTCTTGTTAAGCTAACACTTGTATAATATGAGCGTTTAAATGCAAAAAGAAACAGTCGTCTGGTTTTGCTTGTTAGTCTTTGCGAACATGTTGTCGCACGTTGTGGCGCAGTGGCAGATCTTATGTCTTGCATACTGAAGGTCTCTGGATCGAATCCCGACTGAGACACACTGCATTGTGATAATATTGCTAGTTAATATTGTTGTATATTATTATTTGGTTGCGCATTTAGTGCTGAGTAATATCGGCCTTGTGTACCCTGCTTTATGCGAAATAAATCATTTTTTAAATAATTATAGTATAATCGAAAAACTAGCGATTTCGCGCGTGTCAAATATTGCTGTGAGTATAATTTTTTCAATTGACATTTCATCAAACAAAAGAAAAAAATGCAAGAGTGCTTTATAATTAGTTCAACGCATAAACAAATCGTTATCATATGGTAAAAAAAATTTTTCAGTGGGCTGCTGCCCAAAACAAACGACATTTTCTCATGGTCCACATAATGCCCATCTCAGACTAGTCCACAACTTTTCTATCTAAACATATGCCCGGGGAGAAATCGCCCTATTTTTCTGCTCTATTCTTAGAACATTTTTCAAGGCCTTTAGTATACCGGTAATATAATTCATTGCGGATTATTAAGGTAAAAAAGCAGAAGTGAAGTGAAGTGGGCCAGTACCGCTCAATGTTTAAGTTCGAGTGATCTCTCTTTTACATTTAGCAGTGAAACGCAATATACACTCCATGTCGGAGCAGCAATAACAACCCCAAAAGGATAAACAACCATAAGTATCAAGAATGTGTTGCAGCGCTTGTGATCTCTTAAAAATTTCTACAAAAAAGTTATGGCGTCAAATTTACAGCAAAAAAAGTGCGTTTTAGAATTATAAAGCTTTTGTTTGTAAACCGCGCTGTGCTGAGCGTTTGCGTTGGGGAACGATAACAATCTCAAAAAAGATAAATAACCATAAATCAAGAAAATGCTGCAGCGCTTACAATAATTATGAATGAATTCTAAAAAATTCTGGAAAAAATTTATAGGTAAAACATGTGCATTTTAGAACTATGAAACTGCTGTACACTGTGCTGTGCTGGCATTTGTGTTAACGAGCAATAACACTCTCAGAAAGATATAAATAATCATAAATATCCATGGACATTTTAGAGTTATGGAGCTCTTGTACACGGTGCTGTGTTGCGCATTTGTGTTGAGGAGCGAAGGGATAAACAACCATAAATATCAATGTGTATTTTAGAACTATGAAGCTGTTGTACACCGTTCTGTGTTGCGCATTTGTGCTGGGCGCTCTGATGACAACGGAAGCCTGCGTGGGCAGAGGAGGCAGCAGTGGCAGTACCAGTGGCGGTGGCAGCAGCGGCGGTGGCGGCAGTGTGCGCAGTTTTTTTATTCATTTTTTTTAAATATAATAGTGTATTCAATATTAGTAGCAGTGTGCGCACTTTTTTTATTGATTTTATTTAATATAACAATTGTGCTCGATTTGGGAAACTGAATGGTCATTCATCACCCTTGAAAAACATATCATTGAATAGAAAATTGCCATGATAAAAGTTTGCTTGATTTACTCACCAAGTTTTAAGTTTTTCAAAAGATTTTATCATAATATATTTAGCATTTAATGGTATGTCTTACAGATTCCCGGTTTGTTCAGTTGATATAATTTTTTAGTTTTATGGCAATATATTTATAAATCGATTTTTTTTGTTTCGCAGCGCATTTGCTTATTTTTTACCATTAAAAATATTTTATGATATTTCTCAATAAGAAAAGAAAACCCAACAAATGCAATTCAAAATAAGAACAAACTAATTTAACCTAACCAAAAATGCATTATGCGTTTTTGATTTAACCAAACCTAAATATAACTAAACTGACTTGAATATTTCTTAATGTCAATTTACCAAAAACTTTGTTTAATGGTTTAAAAGCAAAAACCAAAAAAAAAGTCTATCGCCATCGAGAATCAGTAATAAACAATTTTTTGTCTATGTTATTTTCTGTATTATCTTTCAGTTTTTTAAACGCCATGTGTAATTGCTCTTTATTAAAATCTATGAATGTAAACATTTACCCTTGTAAAATGTATTGGTGTAGATATTTATATTCAATCTCACATGTTTCGGCTCATGTCGGATTGAATAGAATATCTACGCATTCTCCATCTGCATTCTACTTTCATTCAAATGGCACTACATTACATTTTACCAAATATTTTATTATTTAAACATTTACTGTTGCGTCTCATAATGAATAGTAGGGTAACTGAAACTGACTTAATTTCGACCACCTTTTTTATTTTTTTGGAAAAGTGTTTTCTGATTTTTCCAATCGGCCCAAAATTTGGTCTACAAATCAAACGATAGCTATTTTTGTTATTCCAGTGCAAAATTTTAAAATTTATGTTACAGTTAAAGCTCAGTAGAGGTTTAAAGTTGTTTTTTTATAGTGGCCGAAATTAGGCGCGAACCTTAACGAAATTAATTTCGGCCACCTAGAAATAACTGGCTATAACTATTGCCAAAACGAACAATAAAAATTTTTAAAGGTTGCAAGTGTATCCTTAGGTATTGTTCTTGGTACATATAACTTAATTTTTTCCCGTTTGCAAACTTTAATAGTTATTAGCAAGACTTTAAATAATTATGTTAAAACCTTAAAAAAACAAGTTTTAATAACTTGTATTTTTTGTTCAATTTTTATTTTTGGTTTAAAAAAACGTCAAAAAAAATCAAACGTTCAAAAAAAAATTCTTTATAAATACGGTAATACGATGATATTTAAAAACAACAAAAAACGGCAGGTTCTTTCGCCTAAATTTTAAGGTGGCCGAAATTAGCGGAATCTTAAAATGTGCAGTTAGTTAAACACATTGCAAAGTGATTTTGAAGAAAATATCAAAACATGAAAATTAACAACTTTGAGCCTTAAATAGAAGATATTTTAAGGTTATATATTGCTTCGTTCTAAATTTGATGCATTTTAAACACAAAGCAAAAATTAAGAAAATCACAAAAAAATTCACTTTTTGTATGAAAATGTTAATAATGTAGAATAACAAAAATAAAAAAACTTTTGCAAAAACATTTTATTTAACATTAATCCAGTTACTTTTGTGCTAGTTTTTTTTGTGTTTTAAAAATAAGCCAATTTTCTAACACCCTAAATTGGTGGCCGAAATTAAGGCCTGGCCGAAATTAAGTCAGATACCCTATTTTCTTTTGTTTTAGTGCGGTTGTTCTTGTGACTCTGCGGCCACAACAGCAGCATCATCTTGCAGTTGCGACACCGCTACACAAGCATCATCGTGCTAATAAATCAGG
Organism: Microlaimidae sp. YZB2_3; assembly: GCA_030248175.1. NCBI lineage: Eukaryota > Metazoa > Nematoda > Chromadorea > Desmodorida > Microlaimidae > Microlaimidae sp. YZB2_3. The sequence continues at coordinate 5,862 of JASAMX010034904.1, read as the reverse complement.
ATGCGAATGGAAAAATCACCTACTTATTCTTCTATCAATGTACCATTTAAAACGACTAAAACATTCTTAGAACAGCGATTAGTCAAGTTCGGACTATTTTTACATATTTTTATTGAATCGTGCCAAGTTTGTAAATTTTGGAAAAAATTTTGTATTATGATTTTACTTTCAATTAAAGTAAATTAATATTTTGGTCAGCAAGTGAATGGGAATCATATCAATACAATCAGCATTATTGACATATTCACATTTTACTATTTAAAACAATATTTATTCATTCAATACATTATCATATATTATTTGTTACAGTAAGGTATATTTTTGGCTTTTTTATGATAAATTATAATCAACAGGAAATAGTGTTTCAATAAATTTTACTTATCATATTTTATCTTATATTCTGGTTGTTTTGTTTTCTATTTAATACACATTGTAGTTTTCGTAATTTTTTTTGTTATAAAAATTTACAATTTAGGTCAAATGTATGTTAATTTTTATTTAAAAATTTTAAAAGTTTATGATCTTAATTTACGATATATATCGTGGCCATATTTTAAAGTTATATAAAAAATAACCATATTTTGTTTGATAATTAAAACTTTTAAAATACAAATAAATTGAAAAAAATATTTTTATCTTCCTAAATGACATTTTTCTGAAAAATGTACAAAAAATAGTGAAATAAAAAAAATTGATAGGAATTCCAAAAAAAGTTCTTTAATCATGTAAAAAGTTGTTAAAAGACATTTTTCAATTAAATCACAAAAAATGGGAATTCCTGATTTAAATAAAAAGTGTTAAAAGATCCAAGTAACATTAAATTATAATAAAAATTAGAATAACTGATTAGAAAATTAAGTTTACGTAACGTTTTCGGTTTGTAAAGGAAAAAATGTTATGAATATCGTCAAAGTGTTGTAATTTCTACTAAATTCAAATACTTTTACTAATATAAAAACAGGAATGACCATATTTGTAAAAATTAATTTTTTGCCGGGTGAATCTTTCAGCTACACCAAATAAATTTTTTTTCTGTTACAGTGCAGCACACTTTTTTGTATACGCGCGACAGTTGATATCATATGAACCTAGCTTCTTTACACTGACATAACTGAATGGGTGGATAGAAAAGATTGGAGTAAATCACGTTGCATTTTAAGTTAGCACAACCTAAAAAAAGGTTCTCCGGTTGTGCTAACTTGGAATGCAATGTGATTAACAATAAAAAAACCAACAAAAAGTTGTAATACGAATAGTCATGATCACATCTCATTACACATTTTGCCAAAAATAATACTGAAAAATTAATTTCCCAAAATCCCATAAGTATTGTCCGGCTATAAATTGTACTATCTTTTTTAAATCAGTTGTTTTTAAAACTCTTCAGTTTTTGTATCTTGTAAATAACTGTTTTGTTAAAATTAATTTTTCCTAATACATACAACATAATTTGTATATATTATCGGATGCAAATAAATGTTTATTTCTGTGTACTATTACATAAAAAATTTCGAATGCAATTATCGAAGTGTTAGTGGCACTCAAAAACAAATAATGAAAATAATCCAATTTATGATGATGCAACATCTACCATTTAAACAAAAGATTGTCAATGTTAAAGATCACCACAAAGTTTTAAAGCTATAGAATCGCGTTATGGAAAAAATCATCTGCAATGAACGCGTAGATTTTCAATTTTTAGCTCCTCTCATTTTCATTCCCATAGTAGCCGCAATTCATAGAAGTTCGCATATATTTATTCAATATTCAATTATTTAACGCATATATTCAATTCATACATAGTTCGCATAATAATCGCAATTCCGTAGAAGTAATTCAAGGGTCCTTGAAATTCTAACGTGTTCATTGCTTACATCGGAGCCATCACGTGTGTCACTTATGTTGAAAGAACAATCACAGGAATAAAACGGAAAATGGCATAATCTTTGTTTTAAATTTATTTATTTATTTAATGTTTATTGTATAGGTCACATGTATAAGCATACATAAACACACTTACATACAATAAATTAAAATGACAAGTATGCCACTAATAATAAGAGCGCCATTATAATGGCCTATTTTGAAAATATGTCATTAGAATCAAATAAACTGTCTAAACTTTTTATTTAGGAGTTGCGCGTTTTTTGGATATATTAATATAAATTTTTATATTACTATACTTTTATGTATCTTTATACTGTATTTTTATTTATTGGTATTTTGATTTCATACAATTTAACTAAAAATAAAGAGTCGTTTAAAAAAACATTATCATAGGTGGCACGGGAGCGCAACGGGGCGATTTAGCCTCGCGGTGCCGCACCAACCGTTATTAGAGAACGTGGGTAAATTTTAAAATTCAGAACCTTCTTCTTCTTTTTTTTTCTTCTTCTTCTTATTATTATTATTCCAATGCTTAATCCTTAAAAGCGATATTCCTCATTCGTTACTGATTGATCAAAAATAAACATGGGCCCATTGGAAAGAAGAAAAAATTACGCAACTTTTTTAGGAAGCGCTTTTTTCATTTAGGTCTTTGTTATTGATTTATTGATTAAAATAAAAAATTGAAACAATGGACAAATAAAAACTCCCAACCGCACAACAACAGCCTTTTGGCAACGATAAGAATTGTAGAGAGTAGACAACGAGCAGCCCCTCATAGAAACCACACAAAAAAGCAGAAGACCGGTTTTAAGTCGTGGCAGAAACCGAACCAGTTCCAAGCGCCATCTGCTTCAACCGCGCGGAAAGGGGCGAAAACAACAGAGTACTTTTTTAATTCTTGCATTATTGATGACAAAATGAATTCAAAGTTTTATTAAAAAAATAAAAATAAATGTCGGTGGTGCGGGAGCGCCACGCGGCGGTTTAGCCCCACAGCACCGTGCACATTTTAATTAGAGAACGTTGGGAAAATTTTTTGTAATTTATGTTCATCTTCTTCCATTTATTATTATAATTCTAACGCTCATTATCTTAAAATCAATATTCTTTCATCGTTCACGTGGCGATTTAGCCCTGCGGTACCACACCAAGTATAATCAGAGAATCTGGATAAAATTTGTAATTTATGCTCACCATCTTCTTCTTCTAATTTTTCTATCCCAAAAAAATAATTGCAATCATCGGTGGCGCGGGAGCGCCCACCGCGATTTAGCCCCACGGCACCGCGACAACTATAACTAGAGCACCTGGTAAATTTTGTAATTCATGTTCATCATCTTTTTCTTCTTATTATTATTTATAATTTAAAAAATATAATTACAATCATCGGTGTTGCGGGGGTGCCACACTGCAATTTGAACCCCGGCACCGCGCCAACTGGACATTAAATAACAATATTAAAACAATTTCGAGTATTTTTGTTAACTTCTGGCCATTATTTAGAGCTATTTTAAGCGTAACTAAGGTTTCTCATATGTAAATTTATTTCGGTTAACCAGAACAAAATTTTTTTAATGCTTTAATTTAATACAAAAAGCAGGCTGAAATTTCTCAAATAGATGTTTTAATATTTGCAATATTTATGATTTCAAAAATAGTACAATAAATTTGATTTTAATTTGAGAGGAACTTTGTTTCGTGGTGAACCGCCGACCCAATTTTTGTTATGCTAGGTAAGTCCATACTTAGAGAACGTGAGTAAATTTTGTAATTCATGTTCATCATCTTCTTCTTATTAATATTTTTACTTTAAAAATTATAATTGCAATCATTGGCGCACGCCATCGCGCCAACTATTTAGAAAACGTAGGTAAACTTTGTCTGGAGCGCCACTGCACCGCACTAACTATAATTAAACAACGTTGGTAAATTTTGTAATTTAAATTCTTCTTCTTCTTCTTCTTATTTTTTATTTTTATTATAAGCGAATTATCGGTGGCGCGGTACGCCACACGGAGACTAAGCCCCACGGCACCGCGCAAACTATAATTAAAGAACGTGGGCTAATTTAGTATTATGTTCTTTTTCTCCTTATTATATATATATTATTTTTCAAACGCTTATATCTTAAAACCAGTATCCCTCCCTCGTTAATGATTGATCACAAAAAAAAATGGATTCTTTAGGAATCGTAGAAAATTGCGCAATAATTCTTAGGAATTACATTTTATTGATAAATAATATGTGTTCTATTGATAATATTAAAACTGTTAAAAAAGTATATCTCGGCAACGGAATGATTATAAAAATATGTCATTGCGCAGCTAAAACTATAGTTTATTAGGCTATTTTTTAATTTAATTCAAAAAAGTGGTAGACTAGCCTTGAAAAATGCTCTAAGAATAGAACAGGAAAAAGGGGCGATTTTTCCCCGGGTGTATGTTTAGACAGAAAAGATGTGGACTAGTCGTTATAGACAGAAAAGATGAGATGACATTATGTGGACTATAGGAAATTTGCATTTGGTTTGGCCAGCTGCTCACTAAATAAAAATTTCTACCATATGATAATGATTTGTTTATGCACTGATCTAATCAAACAACACTAGCATTTTTTTAGTCTGATAAAATGACAATTGAAAAAATCATACTCACAGCAATTTTTGACACATGCCAAATTGCCACTTTTTTAAATTTATAATTGTTTCTTACACATACAAATATAGCCTTCTAATTGAAAAATTGGCGATTTTGCGCTTGTCAAAATTTGCTGTGAGTATGATTTTTTCAATTGTTATTTCATCAGACTAAAAAAATGTAACAGTGTTGTGTGATTAGATCAATTTATAAACAAATCATTATCATATGGTAGAAATTTTTATTCAGTGAGCAGCTGGCCAAACCAAATGCAAATTTCCTATAGTCCACATAATTTCATCTCAGATTAGTCCACATCTTTTCTGTCTAAATATACGCCCGGGAAAAAATCGCCCTTTTTCCTATTCTTAGAGCATTTTTCAAGGCTAGTGAAATAAAACAAATGATTAAAAACTTTTATAAATTTAAATGGAATTAGAACTAAAGCTAAGTTGAGCGTAAGCGCTCTTTGTCAAGAAAAATTAACAATAAATGCGCAAGCCAAGAAAATAAAAATAAGTCTCAGTGGTAATGTAACCAATAATTATTAATAGAAAAAGCAAACTTATCATCGAAGAAGAATATAAAAAAAGTATTTATGATATAGGTAAAAATTTTTAAAGCGGGCAAAATTAGAAGCGGCAACAAAATAACCAAAAAAACATGCCTTTGGAATTTTTAAAAGACAATTGTTTTTGGAAAAAGTAATGCTTTGTATAATAACAAATTTTGACAGAAAACATATTAAAAGCTTTTTGCTTCAAGTTTACATTTTTTATTATTTAAGTTTTATTTAAAACAAGCTTACATTTTTTATTATTTAAGTTTTATTTAAAATGTCCCTCATTGCAAGGAAGAAGAAATAGAAATAAAAGCAACAAAAAGAATATAACTACAACAAAATAAACTAGTTTTAAAATAAAACAAAACATCTATAAATCCATGTCGCGTTACGTGCTTCCCTGCTCGTGATATTGTCTAGAAAAGCGAGAAATTACTTGACCACCCCTACAATTTCATCCTGATAGAATTTATTGTTAATTTTAAAAAAATTAAAAAAAATCTTATGATTTTGGAACAAACACGGGTTCTGTATACAATTAAAATAAATAAATTCTTTCAGTGGTGTTCTTTCAGGTGAATATCTCTTGTTTCAATTTTTCACGTGATTGTCTTGGGTTGTTTGTTGCTGTGTTATTTCTAGGGTAATTTTCAAAGAATCCAGACTACCGTCTCAAAAAAAATTTTATGTTAAAAATACATTAAAACCGGAAGTTTAATTTAACCGGGTTCATCTCACCTGGGAAAAATATAAACTAGAGCCCGAAAAATTTTT
>JASAMX010034902.1:17500-23994 GCA_030248175.1 Microlaimidae sp. YZB2_3 | reverse complement strand
TGCTTTTCATTAAATAATGTTTTAGATTAGGGATCGAAATAACGCTAATATTCAAATTTGTTCGATTTATTAATTGAAAGTGAGATTGAAATAAAAATTAAGAAGAAAAAAAATTAAAACAAAGTAGCTGAATTGAAATGATGTACCAAAGAAAGCAAATAAATCTTATTGCTTACATTTACTTTTAAAGCTGATTGTTTAGTGTTTCAATCGATTCGTAAACAAAATAGAAAAAATATAATTAAGTTTTTTTTTAAATAGATTTGTTTTTCATCAAATAATCCATCGTTATTATGTAGATAAATTGGAGTTCTTAAAAAAATGCAACCCTGTCAAACCTTTGGTTCGGACTCAGATTTATCATTTTTATATGCAAGTAAGTATTTATTTGACTTTTTTAAAATGTTAGTTTAAACTGATTAATATTAGGCAACAAGGGCAATGGTTATGTCATTAAGTTTTCAAAAAAAAGTTTTATATTAAAATAGCTCTTCTATACAAGAGTTTAAAGCGGGTGGAGATGATATTTTGACGGCTCGGCCTAGCCCGGCCAGACCTGCAAAAGATTTTGTTTTACCCTACCCAGGCAGCAGCAGTTTTTTTTTCGTCCTGTTTAGGCCGGTGGCCCGGATTGAATGTTTTTTTCGAATGGTTTTTTGTACTTTGTTATTCTAAAAAAACAGGCCCACAAGCATACATGGGCAAGTTGGTCCGGAAAAGGGGGGGGGGGAGGTTAAACCCCAAATTAGGTAGGTGGAGGGGGGTTAAAATCCGAGAAACGCAACACACCCATATATCGTTTTTTTTCTGGAGTGCATTTTACCCATATCGTTTTTAGATTTTAAAGGAAAAATAGGTAAAAAACACTAATTTTAGGTCAAAAAGCCCTTTTTATTGCATTTTTAAGCTTTTTATTGCTTAAAACATTCATTTTGACCTCAAAACTTAAGTTTGGAGGTAGTTAGAAGTCATTTTAAAGACATTTTTTTTCTTTCATTTTTCCAAAATTGGGGGGGGTTAACCTTTTCTCCCCCCCACTTCTGAGTGGGGGGGGTTAAACCCCTCTTCTCAAAATTTGGGGGGGTTAACCCCCCAACCCCCCCGTGCCCATGTATGCCCACAAGTATTAAAATCTTCATCCAAGTTTGGCTCGTTTTGTTACTACCCGTCAAATAAGGCTAAAAAATTCGGCGCAGCCACACCTTTCACAAATATGACTTTCCGTTACTCCTTAAATTTTTTAATTAAAAGAACTTAAACATTTATAGCATCATATTTGTTTTGCATAAGTTTGTTGTCGCCTTTTTTATATAATTAGCATTTTTAAAATGTCGCAATGGGTCAATTTAGTAAACATCAAAAAAATGTATGAATTTTTACGAGTCTAGTAAACGTTAAAAATTTTTATGTTTTTTTGTTATTTTTTATTGATTTGGAATCCATTTCAAAATGTTACACTAAATCGACAAAGTGCCGTCCGACCTTGCGCGTTTGATTATCAAAAGGTTTCGGGTCCGAGTAATCTTGACGCTTTATGTTATTCTGGTATTTCTTGTATTTTTTGAAGTATTTTAGATTTAATAATATTGTTGCAATTAGTAATAAACAAAAAAATAGATAAAAAAAGCTTTTAATAGACTAAAGGCTGATTCACACTTATGAGAAAACGTCCTTTGGACAAAGTCCAAAGAACAATTTTAGAAAAGCCAAAACGTCCTTTAGACAAGCCAAAACGTCCTTTGAACTTTTTCCTTTGGATGAAGTATGAATGCTACTTAGAATTTGTCCTTTGAACAAAGTCCTAAGGACAAAATTCAAGGAGAAAAGTCCAAAGGACAAAAAGTATGAACACGTTGTCCTTTGGATTTTATCCTTTGAACTTTCTCCTTTGGACAAGGTCGAAAGGAGGTTTTTACACTGTATTTGTCCTTTGGACTTTGTCCAAAGGACGTTTTGTCATAAGTATGAACCAGTCTTAAAACTCGGGACTGTATAGTACTAATCGAGTACATCGTGCCAAAGGGCCATTTGTGTACATCGTAATATAACAGGATGTTTGTCGACAAAAATACAATCAATAATTCACGTTTTTTTTTGACCAAATCAAAAATCACAATTATAGAGCGGTCAAAACCTATTACGGTTCAATTACTGTGTTAGCATAGCAGTATTACCACCTGTGTGTAATTTCAAGTGCGATATTAGTTAAGGTAAAACAAACGTTTATAATGTTTTTTATCAGCAATTTTTTTATTTTTCTAAACTCTTTAAAAATTTTTAAAGGTCGTTTCTGTTTTAGATTATTTATGACAAAGTGCGTGTCAAACCCAAAATGAGCGCTAGCCAGTGCTGCAAAACTTTATTGTCCTTGAGATATATTTTCGGCCGTCTATTTTTCATAGGAATACTGGTTTGTCCACCATCAATAGAGAATAACGACGGTTAATTCAGTTTACACAAAGGTCTTGAGAAGAATTGAGAATAATTTGTATAAGACCAGAAAAATGAAGAAGAAAAAATAAATTAACACAACTAGCTGTTCTTTTTTTAGAAAAAAAAATTTATGTTTATGTTACTTTTGAGTAGTATGATCGTGTTTTTGGTTAACAAGCGTCATATAAAATTATTTTTAAATCTTCTCGAGACTTTTGTGTACATTAAATTAACCGTCCTGATTCTTCATAGTGAGACCTGCCTTTTATTTTTGAGCCAGAGACGCAACAAGAAACAGAAGGATTAAAAAATAAGAAATTTGGCTGTCATAAAAATTGTTCAAATTTTTTTTCCAAAACGCGATTTTTAACTTTCTGCGTTTTTTTAAAACTAAACTTCTAGTTTGTTACTAAAACTTAATTATCTTAACAATTTCTTTGTTATTATTCACAACTAAGGCTTTCCAATGAAGCTGGAACTTTCTTTTTTTCTTCATAATTTTGAGACATAAGCGGCTTCGCAAAAAAACTTATAAAATGTCATTATTTACTATTTTTTATAAATTATTTTTTTAACATTAAAAACCTAGCTAATTTTTTTAATGGAGAATGACGACATTTAATTCAGTGTACACAAAGGTCTCAAGAAGATTTAAAAATAATTTAAATACGACCGGAAAAAACAAGAAAAAAAAGCACAACCAACTATTTTTTTAAAAATTGTTTTATGTTTATGCTTATGGTGTTTTCGTTGTATTATTATCGTGTTTTTTTGTTAACTAAAGTCATATACAAATTAGTTTTGAATCTTCTCGAGACTTTTGTGTACATTGAATTAACCGTCGTGATTGTCCATAGTTTTTAATAATAAATTTATTTAATAGTTGCAACTGTTTAGTTTTCAATAAAAATTATCTATATTCTTTGATTATCAAGTTTTAAAATTCCAAATCAATTGATTTTTTACTGGTGTCTTTATCTACTGGTAAACATCACTTTAATTCATAAAATTCCAATTTAAAAAATGAAAAAAATAACATGTAAACATTTCCTACTATTAAAAAACAAAAAAAAATATTCTGTTTTGCTTGCGATTGCGGTGGTGATATGAAAAATATATAATAAAGAAAAAAATGAGACACTTAGAACAAACTGATTAAAAAAACAGGTCCAAAGGTTAAATGGGACCTTTCGAATTTTGGTCTCAACTAAATTGAAATTCCATTTTAATAAGTCCCATTTAAATGGGACCTGGGGCCTATTTCATAAAGATTTCTGTAATTGTAAATTAATAAACGCATTTTATTTCTTCTTATTTTATTAATTAAAAAATACGTACGTAACTGTGGAATTTACGGAATTTACAGACATGTAATTTTTTTAAATTCTAAACGCAATTTTATTAATATACTTTTTAATTAAAAATACAAAATAAAAATATGCGTTTATTAATTTACAGCTGTAAATTAATTACAAGCAATTTTTATGAAATAGGCCCTTGGTCCCATTTAAATGGGACTTATTTAAAAAGGTTAAAACATATCTTGCTTGTAAAGTGAGCATATTTTGCTAACAGAGTGGTCAATTTACAGAAAAGTTTTATTAAATTAAAAATTTGAACTTAAACTGGTTTAATTATAATGATCGGTCCTTTAAGATTATGAAAAAAAGGACATTTTGGTTATTAAAAATCAGATTTAAAGACAAAACGTTTAATTTTGCACCACTTAAGTATTCTGAATATATTTAATAACATAGATGGAAATAAATGCGATAAAGTTTATCTAATTTTTGAAAGTAGTGTACAAAAATCGGACTTTTTTGAGGAACCATTTTTACGCTTAATGTGAAACCAAATTTCAATTCTGAATTTTGTGTTTATTAACACAACGCATTTGTTCTAAGAAATTTAAAATTTTAAATTTGATTTTAATGCTATACTATGCATTTAACAATTTTTAACATAAAAAGTTAATATAGTGATTAATAAATTAATCTGTTTAAATTTGCATTTATCGTATTTTGCAGCCATGTGATGTTGTTTTTTTAAAATTTAGCAAAAATATTCCTGTTTTGAAAGCATTTTTTTTGCTTTTAAATACCTTTATGCCTACGTAATAAAAACAATACGTGATAGTTCACACGCAAATATTGTGAAGTGAATTCTTTCTTTAGTACAGATAAAATTCTGATATTCGTTTTCTTTATCAGCCTTACATGTTACATTAATAAATAACATATGCTTATCCTTTTATACACTTTTAACAAAAACTTGCAAAGATTTAGTAGATAAAAGCTTCTTGAATTATTTATCAACAAAAATTAAAATATAAAAATGCAGCTAAATTTAGCAAATTATATTTAATGATAAAAAATTTTGTTCTTTTATTTAATTGTTATTATTTTCATACCCTTAAAACTGGTTTATTTTGGAATTGCATGTAACGAGTGACAAGTGGCAATTGACAACGCGCTCACACTTCAGCGACAAACGATAATATATCAAGCCGTCTGGTTTACGTTTGGTTTTAAATGTTTTAAGGCAAAAATCGATAATCCCGTTTTTAAATATAATTTTAGACCTGTTTATTGTTTAAATATTTTTAAATTTTTTGTCTAAAAATATTATTAAATATTCTAAAATCAAAAAAAACCCCTTTAGATTAACCAAAACCTAATCGGTTCCAGAAGTTTTTATTTACTAATATTTTTGTTTTTTAAAGAATACGGGATTCCAGTGTTTAGTGTTAATAAAAGTCTTTACAATTCATGGCATTGAAGAGAAAATATACTATATTGAGCACAAATGAAACAGGTCAGTGTTAATATGCTTATCAAAAATATAAATATACAAAAAATCTAATAAAGTAATTTTATTGATAGCTTATCTAAATATTTTTAAAATAAACTATGAGCACATTTTTATATAAATTGTAATTGTAGATACTACATATCATCACTATGCAAACACTAAAATTGGTAGAATATTTTACTTGCACATATTTTCATATAAAATTATATCACCTATTGAATTGACCGTATAATTTACATACTAAAAAGATGTGCAGGTAATAGAGTAGTTTTTTGCATTGTGAGCAATATACTGTGTGGCATACTTTATGTTTATTAGGAAATTTCAGTGAAACCTATTTATTAAAAAAATTAAGCTTCATACAGAAAATTATATTTTTTCAAAAATATCCATGACGTTATATGAATTTCAAACAAAATAAAAAAAATCGCCACTGCTCTGTGATATTTTCATATCGGATGGATTTTTCTATTTTTTCTCTTTATAATATTTTTATAGTGAACCTGTTTATTTTATTTGGAACGAAAAATTAATTAGAAGCTAAGGTACCCAAGTCAAGTCCCGGGGCGCATAATCAAACTCTATATGCGGTTTGCAATGTAATATATCTGTAATTGGAAGCCAGGTGAAAATGAACGTCAGAAAATATAATTATAGAATCGTATTATAAATTTTATTTTATATTTCTTATTACTTTCTAATAGTTGATCTTAGACGTTTACGTAATGTAAAAGTTACCTTACGCGCGTGTAAATCTCATCGCGCTAATCAAATCTGGATTTAATTTTATATTTTTTTTTCTAATCACTACTAGTCATTAGCCAATTAAATGTATAATATTGTACACTCACTACTTCCCGGAGTTGGCTAAAAATTCCTATAGCATTATTTTAACATTTAACTACAAGTTATGCTCTACCACTTGTCCTAAAAGTCAACAAGGAAACCCAAGAAAGACATAGGTAAAGCTTATGAGGAAGAGACTCAGATATTGTGCTTCGCTTCCAGCTATTCTTAAAAAAGGTAACGTTATTGTGTAAAAAAATTTGTTAAATAGCTGGAGAATGTGTGAAATAGATGGAGAATTTAGAACATTAAAAAAATAGAAGAAGAAATGTTGATTGCTAGATTAGTGTTCGTTTATTAAATAGTAATAACTGGAAATATGAAAAATAGAGATAAAAAATGAAATAAAATAGCGTGTGGTTGATTTTGTGAAAGCAAATTTAGTTTCAAATAAATAACAGACA
>JASAMX010034902.1:0-12500 GCA_030248175.1 Microlaimidae sp. YZB2_3 | reverse complement strand
TCATCTTCTTCTTCTTATTATTTTTTATTTCAAAAAATATAATTAAATTGTCTGTAGTACAGGAGCGCCACTACACCACGCTAACTATAATTAAACAGCGTGGGTAAATTTTGTAATTCAAATTCATCATCTTCTTTTTCTTCTTCTTATTTTTTATTAATTTTTATTTTTATTATAAATGAATTATCGGTGGCGCGGGAGTACCATACAGAGATAAACCCCACGGCACGGTGCAAACTATAATTAAAGAATTAGGGTAAACTTTGTATTATGTTCTTCTTCTCCTTATTATTAATATATTATTTTTTAAACGCTTATATCTTAAAACCGATGTTCCTCCTTCGTTATTGATTGATCAGAAAGAAACATGGGCTCTTTGAAAAGTGTAGAAAGTTCCGTAATAATTATTTTAGGAGCCATTTTTTATTGATAAATGATACGTGTTCTGTTGATAATATTAATAGAAAACGAAATAGAAAACGCCCAAAAAATTTTTTAAAAAAGGGGTAGGGGGAGCAAAAATTATGAAAGCTGAAACATATAACAGTAATAAATTAATATATTTCGTAAGAACTAAAAGCTGAATTTATAAATAAAAAGCAAAACCACAAATAGCTTATCCCCTCTTCCTTTAAACTGTTAAAAAAGTATATCTCGTAACGTAATGATTATAAACACATGTCATTACGCAGCTAAAACTATAGTTTATAGGCTATATTTTTTAATTTGATTCAAAAAATGTAGACTAGCCTTTAAAAATACTCTAAAAATAGAGCAGAAAAAAGGGCGATTTTTTCCCGGGCGTATGTTTAGACAGAAAAGATGTGGACTGAAATGGACATTATGGGGTCTATAGGAAATTTGCATTTGGTTTGGGCAGCTGTCCACTAAATAAGCAAGAAATTTCTATACGACTAATATAAGCATGATAAGTTATACTAGAAATTCGAGATTTGTTTGTGTGTTGTTTTTTGTTTATACATTGAACTAATAACCAATATATGCATGTGTACACATTGCTATGTATATGATTTTTTATTACATTATCAGATAAAAAAACTGCAAATGGTCAATTGAAAAGAATCATACATCGGACAGATATGGGCAGCGCCCAACTAATCAATCTTTGACTAAATGTAGACGAGGAGAGCCGATCGGCACTGCACTAAAAAAGTAAAAAATCGAAAACGTGAACACTGGATAAATAAAAGTATTTCGTTATTTGCTTACTGAAAAATAGGAAAAAAAGAAATTAAAAATATATTTGTTCTCAGGATTAAAATGTCTTGTTGTTAAAACTGGACAATTTTGTAGAATTTTTTTTACAAATTTGCTTATTTAGTAAGAATGAATGAAGATTAAAAAAATTGTGTTATAAATTAAGTAAAAGTATTGGTGACATATTAACCCATTTAGTGAATTTTTTTTACAGATTTTTAACAAATTGAACAAAATAAACTTGTCGTGTAAGATATTTTGGCTAACTGACAGTGCACTCTGGACCGTAAGCTTAAGAGTAATTGTGATAAAAAGAAGAAAAAGCAAAGTTTTAGAAATTTCCGAAGACAATAATAATAATAATAAACCAATAATAAGCCGTAATTTTTTATAATAAACTTAAAAATTTACAAATGACTTGCTATAATCAAGAACGAAAACTTAATGGTTTTTTAGACTTAGGAAAGTTGCAGTGCAAGGTGTGAAATCTCTTAAACATATTCTTAAGCTTAAGCAATCGACTCCAAGTTCCTTTTTTGCGTGGCTTCATCTTATTAAAATTTTCTGTCAGCTTAAACTTCTCAACTGACGGCACCAAATACCAGCAGTGTAACTGACCTAAATTCGTCCTGTCTTAATTTCGGTCACTGGTTGATATTTTTATGCGGCGCTAAATTATAAAATGTACTGCGTATGGCTAGATAGGTTTTATAACTTTTGATTTAAAATTATACACGAAATGAACATCTCGCCCTCTTGAATGGAATGCCAAACGCATTTCGTTTTATAACTTTGGATTTGGCAACAATAACGTCCGGAGGCCGAAATCAAATGCTAAGCCGAATTTAAGTCAGTTACCCTACCCTTTTTTTCAGGGACATTTTCACAACGCTAATCGACGTAAAATGGCGGTGGATTCTATTATTTTTCTGCTGCGTTTTCCTAACCAGCTGGACGGCCTTTGCCCTTATTTATTTCTGCATAAATTTGACTCACGGGGATATCGCCTGGTTCTCCACGAACAATAACGCCACCACCCCCTTGGACTTTTTGACCAAAAGGAGCGTGTACCAGCCCTGCGTGGCTGAGGTGGACTCTTTTGCCGCTGCATTTCTCTTCTCTGTGGAAACTCAGCACACCATAGGTTATGGCACAGGTAGGCGAATCGTAGCCAAAAATAGTTTACAGTCAAGTTAACAAGGAACAACAAATTGCTATAAATTAAAATTAGGAGCGTGTACCAGCCCTGCGTAACTGAGGTGGACTCTTTTGCTGCTGCATTCTTCTTTTCTGTGGAAACTCAGCGCATCATCGGTTACGGGCATAGGTAAAAAAAATCGCCAATATATACTATCCCGGTAAGGACGGCTCTAGAACTTGCTTCCGGAAGACTGGAGGCAGGTAGGAGGCAGGTAAAACTGCCTCGGAGGCAGCTATGAAGCAGCGTGGAGACAGGTAAAACTGCTACGAGGCAGGTACTGATGGTGTTTGCTGGCTTGTTTGGGGGCGGGGGGGGTGTGGCGTTGGGGGCGGTGGAGGCAGATGGCCCTGCCTCCTATGTTGAAGCATATACATTTTGGGAGGCAGGTAGGAGGCAGCTAAAATCATACATGGGCAACTTGATCCGGAGTGGGGGTTTAAACACCAAATTGTAGGGGGAGGAATTGTCCAAATTGTCCGAGAAACGCACAATATAATTATCGTTTTCTTTTCTGGAGTGCATTTTACTCATATCGTTTTTCGATTTTGAAGGAAAAATAGGTAAAAAAACGATAATTTTAGGGTAAAAGCCCTTTTTATAGCATTTTTGAGTTTTCTATTGCTTAAAACATTCATTTTGACCTCAAAACTTCAGTTTGGAGGCAGTTAGAAGTCATTTTAAAGATTTTTTTCTTCATTTTTCTAAAATTGGGGGAGGGGGGTTAACATTTTCTCCCCCCCCCACTTCTGAGTGGGGGGGTTAAACCCCCCTTTCTCACAATCCTGGGGTCAGCCCCTCCCCGACCCCTTCTTTTTTCTTTTTCTTTTAATGATTAGATAACAGAATTAATATCATACTAAGCATAGTTTATGCATAGTTTAATTCTTCTGTTGTCATCATTTTATTGTGTTTATTTTTCTCTTTTTCTATTTTTTTTCTTTTTTTTTTATCAACAATATCAATCCTGCGTACTAATTGCCGCCATATGAATCACAATTGTAACTAATTATCAATGAACATAGCTATCTGATATGACTTTAAGGTCTCAGTGCTTATTTAAGTCAGTTCCAAAATTTCTTGAATGCATCCAAAGAATCGACAGTTACTTGAGATGGCAGATTGTTCCAAGGTGTAACAACCTGATTTGCAAAAGAAAATTTCCTTGCATTATCGCAGTTTTCCACTCACCAAAACGGACGACCACGGGTGGGCTGCAGGTTAAACTTAAAAAAAATCATTGGCTTGCAAATTGTTTAAGCAATGTAATAAGTTTAAGCACTCATATAAATCAATTTTGTCTCTTCTGATCCTTTAATCTTTCTAAACCTAGGTAATTCAGTCTATGTTCATAACCAACAGGTAACAGCTTGCATTTATAAAACAAACGTCTAGTGAAATTTTGTTGCACTTTTTCCAAAATATTTATATCCTTTTGTAAATATGGCACTTTTGGTAAGTCACCAGTTTCTCGAATCTAAAATCGCAGTAGTATAAAACTCCAGTTGTTTCGTTTAATGTTTCGAAAATACAACGCCTTATGAATGCTCATTAAAATGTTAAACTTAGCTGGTCAAAAATCCTGTATTGCCTATTTATCAGTCAAAAAGTAGTTTTACATCTAAATTAAACAGAAACACCAATAGATACGACAGCAATAAAAAAACAGAAAAAATACGATGCCTTATAAAGCGAAGTAGAATGAAAAATATCTTCATTGACTAACGTGTTACAAAACACCTGAGTCAATAAAGTACTAGGGCTGACGATTATTAGTTTAAGTCCTATTTTGTTCATTTTTTGTCAAAAAGTAGTTGTGAAATTTATATTTCAAATTGAATTGAAATTGAATTGAAATTTTTATTTTTATTTTATATGAAATTTAATTGTAAATCAAACATAAAGAAAAATAGACTAGTTCTGAATAAGCGTGTTTTACTGTAGGAAAGAGGGTACAAAACTAAAAAAAAAATTCCAAAAATCGTAGTTTTCTTAGTTTCCTAAATTTAAACCTGTACTTAATTAAAATTGCTACAAGATAATATGTTTCACTATGTTAAAGTACTTTAATAATATCAATTTCTGCTAAATAAATTTTGGTTTTTTAATTAAACGTCACAATAGTTTGAAATCATCACTAAAATAGTATTTTCGTGAACAATGATTTTGAATTAGCAAAAATAAAGCTGAAATTTGTGATTTAAAATTAATTTCAAACCCACATAGGTTTTTTAAATGTTCTGGTTTTAAAACTATTTAAAACATAAAAATTAATTTTAAAAGTTCATTTAAAACTTTTAATTAGAAGCGTTTTCTGTAACTGAAACAATAAAAAACTGGAGACCAAGCGTGCCAGCAGTTTTTCCCCTACATATGATTGGCGCTAGTAGTCATTCTACCCTCTTTCTACACTAAAAAAGCCTTATTTAGAACTAGTCTATGCACTGGCGTACATATTGTGGGGACGACAGTTCTTCTTTACTAACAATTATTTTATATTTAAAGAATGAAGTAAACGTTAGGAAGTAAGTATTATTAGTATATTTACCTGTGTCCCCAGAGTACTTCCGAAGGGAGGTAGGAGGTTCGGGCCTGGGCTGTCATCCCCGTCGACTCCACGATCCCCTCCAGCAGTACAACGATTTCAAACTGGGCGCTGGATAAATCGTCAGAAGAGATCCGATACAGGGGGCTGTTCTCATCAATTACGTGGCAGACTGTGATCGGCCAGACCAGAAATATCCGATCCGTACCTAAACACACAGCCAGTATTATACTTCAAAGATCGGAAATTATAATCTTTTCGGTTCTGGAGCAGAAAAGTATTATATAACAGCTCAACATCGTGCTCAGTATTTTTTAAAAGAAGGAGCTCTAGAGATTTTCTTATCGCATAAAAAAGTATCTTCAAATAAAAGAATTCCATCACTTCGGCCATTTAAAGAAAGAAGCTCCAAAGCTTTATTTCACGGTTTTTTGTCGATTACATGGCAGACCGTGATTGAGCACACCAGGAATAGCCAATCTGCACATAAACACAACAAGTATAATTCTTTGTAGCTCTGATCATTTAAAAAGAAGGAACTCCAAAGCTTTGTTTTCCCTGTTCTCATTTATTACATAGCAGACCGTGATAGGCCAGACTATAAATATCCGATATGTACCTAAACGCACTGCAAGTTATATGCTTCGGAGGTCCGGCCATTTAAAATGAAAGAGCTTTGGAATTTTGATTTTTTTTCTGTCCAGATTGTGATTTTTTTTTTTTGACAACATGACGATGAATTACCATCATCGTATCCGATGTCCAACTCGTGCTGAAACAGCGGTTCTACCTCCCCCTCCTCCGTGGATTTCTTGGCGATCATCTGGACTCGAATGTGGGCCTCGACCAGATGGGTGTTCCGCATGTCGCCCACTCGAAACAGCAGGCACAGCTTCCCGTCTCTCAGGGACACGACGGCTTTTTCGCTAAAATACATACTTGTATTATCAAAAATATAATGCATGTTTTATCTAAGCAGCTAAGTATTATATTTGTGTCGTTACTGTGACACAAAGAGTCACAGGCAGTATTAAATTAACGTGACATGACTCATAACGCTAATATTATTTTTGTTTCTTAAAAATAAATAAGAATCAAAGTTACAAGTATTTTGTGGTGATTCAGATTCATTGTGTGATGGTAACGACTACCACCTTGATAAAAAAAAGATAGCACTTAACGAAACTATAATTGGTAATAATTTATCAGCGTATCACTCAGTGAATGACAAAGGGAGAGGAGCTGATGTGATTTTTGGCACTTGCGGTCATTCAGGGATATACTAGTTTATTTCATATACTAGTTGTATATGAATTAAGACTAAAGTGCACGCGTGAATATGGCTAAAACAAATGTGCGCTGAGTTTGAGGAACAATTAGAGGCGCGCGCGGACGTTATAAAAAATGTTTAGACGACAGCTGGCGGGTTATTTCTTTAGTATAGATCTAGGTTTGTTGAGATCTATCGTTTTTGACCACCGTGACAAAAAAACAATGGGAAAATGCGACTCATATTGCTTAGAAGACACATATACTGCCCAAACGTTCTGGTAGGCAATAGCTATATTTTTATTAGGGTTTTGTTTCTGAAAAGGTGTGTTTACTTGGGTCGTGTAATCGTTTTTATTAGAGAGCGCCTTAAATAGGGGTTCCTCACGATTTTTTTCTATTGAAATTCAAATAATCACATTTTTTCACAAATAACTTAATGAAGGACGTTTTTTTTCCTTAGAAATCTATTTTATTTGTAAGAGCCCTAATTGGGCTTATATGGCCCTAATTGGGGCGTACCCAAGATAGGCGAGTCAATGTATCTAACCAACATATAATTTTATATTGTGCTTTTTGGTATTATTCAACTACTTTATTACTCTTAGACTGCAATGGACAAAAGCCTAAAAGCTGATACGTTCTTAATCCACTCAATTCCATGAATGTGAAAAGACTAGACTCTTATGAAAATTTATGCGCACAATGACAAGCCATCTCTATTTTTGCATAAAAAAATCAATTTTTAGCGCAGCGAGAAATTTTTCACTGAAAAGCTTATTTTCATGGAATGGAATGGATGAAAGACACGAAGTCCCATACCGTAGTAACATTGGCTCAATAATAAAATTATTTAAAATAAACTGTTTAATTTCATTTCTTAAAATTGTTTGTGTTTTCCTCCTATACAAGAAATAAAATAAAATCACATTCATTTAACATTTTTATTAATTAATTAAATACTTTTCACAAATAATTTAAGCATAATCAAGGATGAATCATCAGTTTTCTTTAAAAGCAATATAGATGGGTAATTTTTACAAGATAATTCAAAGCATTTTTATCACCAAAATTTTTTATTTGCCTTCTCAACGCGAAGTCTCGAATGAAACTATATGTTGCTTACCTAAATATTAAAGTTTCAGCTCTTTTCTTGGGTCTGGCCATCTTTGCAAAAACTAAACCGACCATAAAACTTTGTACCAATAAACTAATTAGAGATTGCATACAAACCATTACACCCGCAATAGGACATTGAGTTGTCACATATCTAAAATTTAATAAATTTCCTTAGTAATTCTGTATTAAAGTGATTCATATTCCTTGTATATTATCAGCCTCGGTAGCGCAGTCGGCAGCGCGACAGTCTCATAATCTGAAGGCCGTGAGTTCGATCCTCACCCGAGGCAGTCTTTTTACAGTAAAAAAACGAAAATTTTGGTTATTTTTTTTACTCCATAGGTTTTTAAATAAACAACGATAAAGCATTTATTATTAATTAAACTATAATTAAGTAAGACTTTGGACAAAATTTTTTATTCCAAGTAAGTTTTGAGCAATACAAAATTCTAAAAAAAATTGCCCCGGGTGAGGCTCGAACTCACGGCCTTCAGATTATGAGACTGACGCGCTGCCGACTGCGCTACCGAGGCTAACGGTGACAAAATGTTACAAAAAAGCTAAAACCCAATACAACCGAAAACAAATCTGTACACTGATGTTCAGTAGGTACATAAAGAGGGGGCGACCGCTCTCCTCTCCTTACAATCATTTCATATTTAAAAAATGAAATAATCGTGAGGAAGGCGAAGCCAGCCATTTTTGCAGTTAAAAGCGTATGCAAAAATAATTTGAAATGAAATTGCTTTTGTTTATTCATAAAATTTTTTCATATAATAAAAATTGTAACAGTCAATATATTTAGAAGAACAAAAAAATTGTATATAAGTTATAAAACATCGAGTAAAAATTTGTTCACAGTATTTAAACGGAACAGCTTTTAAAACACCAGGGGCCTATTTCATAAAGATTTTTGTAATTGTAAATTAATAAACGCATTTAATTTCTTCTTATTTTATTTATTAAAAAATACGTACGTAACTGTGGACGATTTCTACAAAAAGTTAATAATTAACTTAAATACTAATTTTTGTCTGATGGTATGATATAGCACAATCAAAAGCTCAAATGACAATGTATCCAACAAAATAGTATGATCGTTTATTGCTCGTTTCATTTTGAGCTATAAGTTCATGGATTTGAAATTAAAAAAAAAGCAATTTTGAATCGTTTAAGAAATTTCATTAGCACAGATTTTGCAATTTTATGGAAAGTTAAAGAAATATGGTGGCATTAATTAAGATGGTTTGTTGTAAAACGGAGTTCAAAATGTCAAGAAAAATAAAAAAATGGCTATTTTTTGGAGAACTACAAATAAAAAAACCTGAAATAGTTTTTTTGAATAAATACAATAAAAGTATTGTTTAAACTTCTATCTAACTATTCGCAAACTTTTTTAAAATTGTTGCTAATCATTTTTTTAAACTTTTTAAATTTAAATCTCATGATTTGACACCTAAAACAACCAACTAAACCGTTTTATTTAGAATGGTTTTTAAAGTCTCAATGGTCGTGGAGTTCAGTAGCCGAATGGTAAAATTGTTAGGCTTAGAATCACCGCACGGTAGAAATGAATGATGACCACCTATTAATTGTACCTTAGTAAGGTATTCCATTTTTGACATATATTTTATTGGTATTACTTGATGATGATAAACATAGAGTTTTCTTAAATGGAAATCGAAAACATTAAATCAGAAGGTCGAACTACTTTTAATAAAATTAATTAGAAAGACCTGTTGTCAAAACCTAACAGTGCTGCTCTACTATAAGGAGAATTTAGTGCATGTTTTGAAATAATTTTTTCTCCGGCGGCTGAAGGTCCTTATCTCGGTAAGGACAGCACGTGGGGCCTCAAACCGTTTTTACCTGCCTCCATTGGAAATTTCGCTGCCTACTACCTGCCTTCTACCTGCCTCCCAGGCAATTTTAGTCATACATGGGCACAGGAATGATATTGTTGATTGTGTTAAGTTCTCACAAATTAGACTCTTTGCAGATGATATAAAGTTGTTTGTAAAATCTTCATCTAAAAATTACCACATTCAAACCTTGAGACTTCAGCAAGATTTAGATAGAATACACAGCTGGTCACAAGACTGGCAACTGCAGTTATCTAATCACAAATGTGAAGTTCTTCATATTCGAAATCATAGCAAAGAGTTAATTTGTAAATATAAACTTGGTAATAACGTACTTGCAACTACAGAATTGGTGCGTGACCTAGGTGTTTATATATCCCATGATCTGAAATTCTCTAAACACTGTGAAATCACAACAAAAAAAGCTATGAGAGTGACATCACTAATTTTTAGAACATTCAACTCAAACTCTAGAAATAATTTTCTCAGAGCATATAAGTCCTATGTTAGACCAATTCTGGAGTATGCTAGTGCAGTTTGGAACCCTTATTTACAAAAGGATATAAATATTTTGGAAAAAGTGCAACAAAATTTCACTAGACGTTTGTTTTATAAATGCAAGTTGTTACCTGTTGGTTATGAACATAGACTGAATTACCTAGGTTTAGAAAGATTAAAGGATCGAAGAGACAAAATTGATTTATATGAGTGCTTTAAAATTATACATTGCTTAAACAATTTGCAAGCCAATGATTTTTTTAAGTTTAACCTGCAGCCCACCCGTGGTCATCCATTTAAATTGGCAATGGAAGACTGCCGAATTAATGCAAGGAAATTTTCTTTTGCAAATAGGGTTGTTACACCTTGGAACAATCTACTCCCATCTCAAGTAACTGTCGATTCTTTGGATGCATTCAAGAAGAGTTTTGGAACTGACTTAAATAAGCGCTCTTTTTGAGCCTTTAAAGTCATATCAGATAGCTATGTTCATTGATAATTAGTTACAATTGTGATTCATATTGGCGGCAATTAAGTCGCAGATTTGATGTTGTTGATGAAAAAAAAAGAAAAAAAATAGAAAAAGAGAAAAAATAAACACAATGAAATGATGACAACAGAAGAATTAAACTATGCATAAACTATGCTTAGTATGATATTAATTCTGTTATCTAATCATTAAAAGAAAGAAAAAAGAAGGGGTGGGGGAGGGCTAACCCCCAGATTGTGAGAAGGAAGGTTTAACCCCCCCCCCAACTCAGAAGTGGGGGAAGAAAATGTTAGCACCCTCCCCCAATTTTGGAAAAATGAAGATAAAAATGTGTTTAAAATGATCTCTAACTGCCTCTAAACTTAAGTTTTGAGGTCAAAATGTATGTTTTAAGCAATAGGAAGTTCAAAAATGCAATAAAATAGGCTTTTTACCCTAAAATTAGCGTTTTTTACCTATTTTTCCTTCAAAATCTAAAAACAATATGAGTAAAATGCACTCCAGAAAAGAAAACGATATGCGTATTGTGCGTTTCTCGGAATTTGACCCCCCCTCCTCCAATTTAGGGTTTAAACCCCCACTCCGGATCAAGTTGCCCATGTATGATTTTAGCTGCCTCCTACCTGCCTCCCAAACTGTATATGCTTCAACATAGGAGGCAGGGCCATCTGCCTCCTACCTGCCTCCCAAACTGTATATGCTTCAGCATAGGAGGCAGGGCCATCTGCCTCCTACCTGCCTCCCAAACTGTATATGCTTCAGCATAGGAGGCAGGGCCATCTGCCTCGTACCTGCCTCGGAGCAGGTTTACCTGTCTCCACCCTGCTTCATAGCTGCCTCCGAGGCAGTTTTAACTGCCTCCTACGTGCCTCCAGTTTTCCGGAGGCAAGTTCTAGAGCCGTCCTTACCGGGATAGTATATATTGGCGATTTTTTTACCTATGCCCGTAACCGATGGTGTGCTGAGTTCCACAGAGAAGAAGAATGCAGCGGCAAAAGAGTCCACCTCAGCCACGCAGGGCTGGTACACGCTCCTAATTTTAATTTATAGCAATTTGTTGTTCCTTGTTAACTTGACTGTAAACTATTTTTGCCTACGATTCGCCTACCTGTGCCCGTAACCAATGGTGTGCTGAGTTTCCACAGAGAAGAGAAATGCAGCGGCAAAAGAGTCCACCTCAGCCACGCAGGGCTGGTACACGCTCCTTTTGGTCAAAAAGTCCAAGGGGGTGGTGGCGTTATTGTTCGTGGAGAACCAGGCGATATCCCCGTGAGTCAAATTTATGCAGAAATAAATAAGGGCAAAGGCCGTCCAGCTGGTTAGGAAAACGCAGCAGAAAAATAATAGAATCCACCGCCATTTTACGTCGATTAGCGTTGTGAAAATGTCCCTAAAAAACGGTAGGGTAACTGACTTAAATTCGGCTTAGCATTTGATTTCGGCCTCCGGATGTTATTGTTGCCAAATCCAAAGTTATAAAACGAAATGCGTTTGGCATTCCATTCAAGAGGGCGCGATGTTTATTTCGTGTATAATTTTAAATCAAAAGTTATAAAATCTATCTAGCCATACGCAGTACATTTTATAATTTAGCGCAGCATAAAAATATCAACCAGTGACCGAAATTAGAAAAATTAAAAACCAATTCGTTATGCATATGTTTGAAAATAATTTAAACTAAAACTTTTGCTTAGCACGTCTTACCCAAGATTTTTAAATCTTGCTGAATATTTTTATATATAAAGCGTGTAAAATAATCAATGCTACTGAAGATTTCTCGTAGGCATGATTTTTTTCGTCATTAATCATATCGACTGTAGGTCGGAGTCTCGGGCTATGATTTAATTTAAAATAAACAACAATTTTAATCTCGATAAGAAAAAATAAATGATTTTCAAAAAAGTTTTCACGATGGTCAAAACCAAAACTATTTATTATAACGAAAATTGTTCTGTGAATAAAATTTTCCAGAATTATGACGTTACAAAATTACCTTAGCCAATGAGCGAACCAAGAAAAACATTTATCTCCAATGCGCGTGGAGATTTTTAATTTTTAGCTCCCCCTACTATATCCTTAACACAAAACATGTAGCTGCAAATCACGCATATTCCAAGCTATTTGAAAGTCTTGAAAATTCTATTTATTATTTTTATGTTAATATTCGTTTGTAAATACAAAAAAGTCATAAGTACACATAAAAATTGACAGTTGCCTACTGTAAGTCTGCACAATCGCCTTAAAGTATTAAGAACAAAAGCAGGGGTTTTCAGGAGCTTTCCCGTTAGCTATAAACGTTAA